>ML810157.1:10745-21314 GCA_009831015.1 Picea engelmannii
AGCAACAAATGGGATGAATACATGATCTAGGAGGGATTGTTGTTCAGAGGAAATCAACTGCGTATTCCAAATTGCTCCATGAGGGAGAATCTTCTGAAGGAAAGACACAGCGGAGGATTGGACGGACACTTCGGTCATGATAAGACATTCGCGAAGCTAAGAGAGTCATACTTTTGGCTAGGGATACGAGCAGAGGTCAAGAGGTTTGTAGACACATGCAGGATTTGCCAGCATTCAAAGGGAAGGAAGTAGAATGCGGGTTTTTATCAACCATTGCCCATACCTGAGAAGCCGTGGGATGAAATTAGCATGGATTTCATATTGGTATTGCCAAGAATGCAAAGAGGATTTGATTCTATCTTCGTGGTAGTGGATATATTTTCCAATATGGCACATTTTATCCCATGTCAGAAAACCAGTGACGCGACTCACATCACGAATATGTTTTTCAAAGAAGTCATTTGACTTCACGGCTTACCAAGGAGTATTGTTTCAGAAAGAGATACAAAGTTCTTAGGACACTTTTGGAGGACATTATGGAAGAAGCTGGGGACTAACTTGTTGTTTAGTTCAGCTTATCATCCTCAGACGGATGGATAGATAGAAGTGGTGAACAAAAGTCTGGGAGACTTGCTGAGGAGCCTGGTGGCGGAGCACTACAACAGTTGGGAAAATGTATTGCCATAGGCAGAGTTTTCTTATAATGACCCAGTGAACAGGAGAACAAGCTAGAGTCCATTCCAGATTGTATATGGCACGCAACCGAGAGGAGTTTCTGAATTGAAAGATTCGAAACATACTGCTACTAGGAGCACTAGTGCAGAAGAATTCGCGAAGGCGATGAAAGAACTTCACAGCCGGGTGAAGGAGCGACTGCAGAATTCAAGTCAGGAGTATAAGCGGAGAGCAGATCAGCATCGAAGATGAATCCAATTTGAGGTTGGTGACTTGATTTTAGCACACTTGAGAAGAGAAAGGTTCCTGAGAGGAACATACAATAAATTGAAGATGAAGAAAATCGGACCATGCAAGGTCTTGAAGAAAATTGGGGAGAATGCTTATGAGATTGAATTACCCGATGGGATCGGAATTTCTTCGATATTCAATGTCTCAGATTTATACCCATACACAACTAGGGAAGCAGGAACAAGTGATGAATAGTCAAAGGTTCAGTGGCAAAAGAAGATGCCAGTTGCAGAGAAGCCACAGATGGAGCAGATACTCGATAAACAAGTGGGTAAGAAGACCAGAAGGAAATAATATTTTGAATATTTGGTCAAGTGGAAGGGCCATCCAATTGAATATGCCAGCTGGGAAAATGAAACAGAGATTCTGAAGCATGGATAGACCGTGCAGGAGCTCATGGACAGGATCCCATGAAAGTTTTCAAGTGAGGGAGTATGATGCAGGAGCATCCCTCACTTCAAGCGAGCCAGCGCGGAAGACAGAGGATAGCTAGGCAGACCCAGCCAAATTTTTGAATTTTCCCTTGAAGTCGATGCGCCAAATATAAATGAGATCATTTAATCAAGGCATAATGGTATAATGTAATCAGACCTTGAGTACCCCACTCTCATCGGAAGTAGATGGAGGCATTTATATTAGTAAATGTAAGTAGGTAGAATTGAATATTAGATTAGACAGTTTTAGAAGAAAAGAGGGAAAACAGATATAGACACCCTCATTGTGCATTGTAACATAGTTAGAATAATTCTGAGCATTGAGAAGAGAAGCAGAGAGCTGTGTAGAAATACCCATGTACAGTTATTTGGATTAATAGAAGAGTTTAATTCAAATTCATGGAGTTGTGTTTGTTCTCTGTGTATGTGTGTTGATTGATATGCTCATGAGTATTTACTTCCTGTTATGCATTTGTTCTTATGTTGTGTATATGATTTCATGTGTTGAGATTGAAGTCTGAAAGAAAGTAGAATAAATGAGTTTCAATTGTTTCTCTATCCGAACAAGGATTCCTGCAAGGAGTGCAGTTGAAGTTGTCCGCAAGGACTGCATTGACAGAAGGATCAGATAGTTTAACTCTTGTTCTCGTTCACCCAGAAGTGAAATTGGGTTATAGGAGCCGTGAAAGGAGTGCGTAGGCTAAGGAGAGTCTCAATTGTAAATCTAAGCGAAGTATTGAAGGACTACTGCTGCAGGTGTGCGCAGAGTCGAAATAACTCAACACTTGGAGGTGTTTGAGAACTGCCACAAGGAGTGCATGCAAGGACCCTCTTTGAGGTTGAAAGTGTGAGAAACCTCAGGAGGGATAAGGCTTTCAATCTTATCGAAAAGAAGCACAGAGAGTCTGTGTCGTAGAGAGCTTGAACAGGCGCTACAAAGTTACGCACAGGAGGACTAGTTTTCATAGAGGAATACTGGGTTCACCCATAGAAGACATCCAAGAGGAAGATAAATGATTAATATCTTATGGAGAAGATTGGAAAAATCTTGTCAGCTGTTGGATCTGCCAAAGAAGCAAGGAGGTTACGGCCGTGTTCGGAGTTCAAGCTCCAGGGGTCATGAGCCGTTGGATCGTGGATCAGTTACCCGTCAGTCATCTAGTCTGACAGGAATTGCACAGGGTTTAAACCCTCATGAGAAGAGTAAGAACCCCAAGAGGCATCGAAATATCGAGCTGTCAGGGTTCAAGAAATCAGGATTCACGAGAGCAGAAGATCGGAAACTTCCATAGAGAAAATCCTGGGAAGATCGAGACCGTCCATTTATGGAGATGCACGGTAGATATCGAGGCATCGGGAGTCAGGAAATCAGAGTTCCTGAGGTCATGAGAGTCGGGACATCATAAGTCTCTAAACCCCGATGAGTTCAGAGCCATCCATCTGTTGGTATAGGTGGTAGGGATCGAGCGTCCATCGGCATTCCAGAGGTTCAGAAGACACGAATTTGTGACTAGGTGAACCCCAAACCGACGGAAGGATCACAACCAGAGGATCTCAGGGAGGACATGTCTCGCGTGGTGGTCTAGATTAGGGATGTGGTCATTGGGGTTCAGGTAAGTGAGTGTTCATAGTCTTATAAAGCCTCGAAACAATGAGGACAAATCTGAACCGTCCATTCATTTGGGACGCATGTCAGATATCTGAAGGGAGTCGAAGTTCATCATTTTGCGATTCCTAGGGACAAGGCATCCAAGACATCAGAAATTGTGAAACCTCGAGAGTTAACCAGGACCATCCATCAAGGGAGGACGCGTGGAAGTAATCGGAGCCATCGGGAAAAGTCCCAACAAGGAAGTCGTTTATCGGTGGTTGAGTCATCGGGGTATCGGGGATCCTAGTGACAAGGTGTTTGTGCATTTTGGAATCACGAAGCCCGAAACCCCGACAAGGAGGAAGGTGCCATCGTGGGGCCAGCTGTCAGCAAACTGGAGAGTCGGGATTTGAGGAATCGAGAATCTCGTGGGCAAGTGTTTTTCAGCATTTGAAATCTTGTAGCCCCGATGAGGGATAAGACTATGGTCACGGGGACAATGGTCATAGGGGCGAGGAGCCTATCCAGGGGAGCTAGCATGAAAAGAGTGCATCGGGATTCGAGGGATCGCGAATCCTGAGGACGGGTATATTTGACATCGGAAAGTCCGAAACCCCGATGGGAATATGACTACAATCATATAATAGGTGGTCGCGTGGACTAAAGACTTAGATCGAGAGGCTATGACAGCAGAGGAGCGTGTCGGGAATCGGGGATCAGTGAACCAAGTTGCTTGGACATCACGAGTGTCAAAATCCCAATAGGAGGACCCCAGATAACAAAAAGGTCAGTGTGGATTTAGAAGAAAGGAAGACCCATTGTTTAGTTGTTGTGGGTGGAAAACTTCCCGATAGGGAAATAGAAGAACCTTTCAGTTCTTTGGGCCAAGGAAGGAGGAAAGATCCTGTGAGCGGACGTGCCTAGTGGGCCCGCCTGCATCATTTTCACCAGCTAATTGGTTATAATTTTGCTCTTTGTGCTTGTGAAATCTCTTTCTTTATCTTTGAGAAGAAAATTATGCAGAGTAGTAGAGAAACTTTGACGGTGCATAAATACAAAATGAGAAAGGAGTTAATAATACGCTTGGTGTATCGACATACAACTTGATTTGTGATTGATCTATGGGTTATGTGTCGATTTGTGTATCAATTCATAGCTTGACTCATGACATGAAACATGGCTTGGATTTAGTTTGTATGTTGCATGACTTCGGTGACATATGGACTCGGAATTTGGCACTTGCGCTTGGGCATTGGTGTTAGAGATGGGTTTTGTATGGTTTATGTGTTGAATGCGCTTGACATTTGGACTCAATATTTGGCTTGACTCATTGCTTGGTGCACTAGGCTTGATGTATTGCATAGCTTAATTTAAGATAGACTAGGCTCACCTAGGCACACACCACTATTGCTTTTTGGGGAATTTTTTGGAATAAAAATATGGATTTTATCGAAGTATAAAAGACATCAAAGCAATGGAATGACATTTTGTTATTTGTATCTTGTATTGCAGGTCCATAAGCATAAAAACAAAGGATTTTTGAGAAAAGTAATCAAGAAGGAGCTTGATGAACACTATGGATGTTAAGATACTGGAAATAAACTGAAGAAAATGATAAATCATTTGAGGAGTGATGGAAATACTCATCAAAATACTAGTGCGTTTTTTATCACTAACAGACGTTTTGGTCATGATAAGACATTTGCATAGCTAAGTAACTCATATTATCGGTCGAGCATGAGAGAAGAGGTGAAAACGTTTGTGAAAAAATGTAGAATTTGTTAGTATACAAAAGGAAGACAATAGAACATTGGTTTGTATCAACCATTACCAATTCCAGAAAGGTCATGGGATACAATCAGTATGAATTTTTTTTTGGGATTGCCTAGAAATCAGAAAGGGAGCGATTCCATATTTGTTGTGGTGGATAGATTTTCAAAAATGACACATTTCATACCATGCCAGAAGACAAATGATGCTACACACATAGCCAATTTGTTTTTCAGAGAAGTAGTGAGACTACATGGATTGCCTAGGAGCATAGTCTCAGACAGGGACACCAAATTTGTAGGACACTTTTGGAGGATGCTATGGAAGAGGTTGGGGACACACTTGTCCATTAGTTCAACATATCACCCTCAAACAGATGGACAGACTGAAGTAGTAAATAGGAGTTTGGGAAACTTGTTGATAATTTTAGTCATTGAGCAAGGTCGTCAATGGGATCAGATTCTGGCACAAGAATAATTTACATTCAACAATTCAGTGAACATGAGCACATGGAAACTTCCATTTGAAATTGTGTATGGTATAAAGCCAAGAGGGATTATAGAGTTGAGATATCTGAATCAAGATGAATTCAAAAGTGTTGGAGTAGAGTATTTTGCAACAAAAATGAAGAAACTCCATGATAGAGTCAGGGAGCAGCTACATGACAGCAGTGAGAACTACAAGAACAGAGTTGATCACAAGAGAGAAGTTCAATTCGAGGTTGGAGATGAATTTTTATCTCATTTGACAAAAGAGAGGTTTCCAAGGGGAACATATAATAGGTTGAATATGAAGAATATAGGACCATGCATGATTCTCAGAAAATTCACAACCAATGCTTATGAAATTAAGTTGCCAAACAATGTTGGGATATCACCGGTATTCAATGTTGCAGACCTATATCCTTACATGAGATATGAGGCAGGAGAATCAGATGATTAGAAATAATTTCAGTGGCAATAATAATTTCCAAGAACAAAAAAACATCAGATAGAGAAAATCATTGAACAAAGAGATGGAAGGAAGACCAGGAGGAAGACATTTCTTGAGTATTTAGTGAAGTGTAAAGATCATAAAATGGAAGATTGAATTTGGGTCACAAAACCTGATATTTTGAAGCATGGAAAGACAATGCAGGAACTCATGGACAAGAGTCCATGAAAATTTTAACCAGAGGAGTATGATGCAAGAACATTTCCTTCAAAGTCAAAGACGCAAGCATGGAGGCAGGGTTGTGACATATCAACATTAATTTCAAAGATAAATTGATTGTTGAGATATTTTGTAAACAACATTTTAAATATGTAACTTGTTTGTAAAGTCTTAAGAACTGTAAGAGGTTGCAAATATAGAGTGTTGACTCTTATCTGACAATAACTGTTAGTTATTGTAATAGGGCATAGTAGGTAATTGCTAAGAGTTTGATAGGATAGGTTATAGATAGGACGGTGAGAGATCGTGGAGACATTCGTTAGACACTTGTTGTTGTATTGTAAAGTTACCATATGATGACCATGAGATAGAGATAGAAATCAATAGAGTATAGTAGAAGAAATATGTAGTGGAGAACTGGAAGATTATGTAATTTGTTTTCATGAATGAATAGAATAGATAGAATTGTCCAAAATCCCTAGAATGTGTTCATTTGAATGTGTGATTGAATGAATGTTATATTGTGTGTGTATGTAATTTAGTTCATTTTGTTCATCTGTGATTGTTCAAGAGTTGATCATATGATTTTGTGATGAAACTAGATAATTTTCAATTGTTTCTCTTCTGAAACTCGTATGCAAGGCGTGCATCTCGAACGCAAGGAGTGTGTCGATTGAGTCTTAGATTGACTCAGAAGAGTTCATAGAGAGAACAAAGGGAAATTAGAATAGGTGCGAGGTGTGCACAACATCAAGAGGTGACCAAGTGTCGAAGAACCGGAACAGAGGAACGTCAGGTGGGAGAGAAGAATTTCTTTTCAAGAAATCCTTTGATCTGAGTTATCGAAATCTTGATAACGCAAGGAGTGCATGGGAAGTCAAAATCCTTTGAAGTTTGACAGTTTTATGACAAAACAAGGTTATAGTAGATGTCATTTTGATCATTGTGTTTATTTTAAAAGGATAAAAATTGGAAGCTATATTATCTTGCTATTGTGATGTAGGAGCATCGTACGCAGCCAACCAAGTAGCATAAAGGAGAAAGACAGTTGGAAAAGCGCCCACACACATTTTGAAGTGTTTTGAGGATTAATGGATGGACATTAATGAAATAGCTGAGGGGAACGTACTTACATTTATATCTAGATGTTGTAAACAGATCTTGAGCATTGCTCTCATCTGTCGAATGTACAGGCATTTATGTGTAATGAATGCAAGTAGGTATATTTAATTTAATACATTAGATAGTTTAGAAGAGTAGGAGGGAAAACAGATATAGACACCCTCAGCCTTGTATCATTGTAATTTTTATTATGATCATTCAGATGTTGATAAGCAAGAGAGATGTAGCAGAGAGTTGTAGAGAAGAACCCAGGTGTAGGAGCATTTGAGTTAATATATGGACTTTGACTCAGTTTTCATGGTGTTATGATGCTTACTGTTTACACTAGTTAAATGGTATGTTTACAGTTGATTTGTTTCTCTGTTATGAATTTATCTCAAAGCTGTGTTGTGTGCATGATTTCATGTTGAATGTATGAAGTCTGAGAGAGGAGAAAAATGAGTTTCAACTGTTTCTCCCCCTGAGAATTCCTGCAAGGAGTTCAGTGAATGTTTGCAAGGTGTGTGTTGATGAGGGTATGAGTTTTATCTCCGAAAACTCAGGAGAGATATCATTGTTCTCATACCAGCAAAAGTGCAGGTGAAGCACAAAGCCATGCAAAGTGTGCACATGTTGGTTTAAATCTTTGAACTTATCAACCAATGGGAAAGTTGAAAGACTACGGTTGCAAGGAGTGCACAGGGTCGAAGACTCAAATAACTAGAGGTTATTTGAAATTTTTCCACAAGGAGTGTGTGCAGGGGTCCTTTTGGAAGTTTGACTTTATGAGAGAAATCTTAGGAGGGATTTAACCCTTGAAGTTCTCAAAGGGAGATGAAGGTCGAAAATCATCTTATAGAAATCAAGTTCAGGAGGGAGAACATCGAGTCGTTTGGGAAGAAGTCATTGAGAAGTGAATTGGGCGGTCAGAATTCTCCGTGCAGAACTCTTGAAATCACGAGGACCATAGGATCCAGTGGAGCTGTAAGATGGTTAGGAATTGGATGAACCCACCACCCTCATATCAAGAATCAACGTGGGCTATTGATTGTGGTCAGTTTGAGCCATTAGATAATTTCACGAATTCAGGATTCGTAAGTTTGGAGTGCAGGAAAAAACCCTTGGTCACTCTAATTCCTAAATCGAGAAAGGGATTATCAAGTGTGGAATTGAACGGTAGAATTTCTTCGTGGAGAAGTGTTGAATTTCCATGGATTGTTGGATATCACAGATCTGTGAGGAAATTAAGGTTGAGTGTATTTTAGCGTTCAAAATCTCAGAAGGAGTAGCGGTCGTTGGATGGGAATCAACAGGAGCCATTGATCTCGCGTGAAAATTTCATTATTTTGGAATTCAGGTAGTAGATGAGGCCATGATTTTGGAGTCAAGAGTTTCAAACTCCTGGTTCGTGAAATCCCGAAAATATCAGGACTGTTGGATCAAGGGAGGCTCATAGCCGTCGATCTCGCCAAAGGCAAAATTTCAGAGTTCAGGGAATCATAAGGGAAGAGGAACGATTGTTGACTATTCACTTGAAGTCCCGAAAGCTGGAACTAGTGGGTAACAAGTGGCGTGTGCTCGTTGAGTTGGAAGGGTCAACCCTCGTTGACATTTCATGTTTCGAAGATTGCAAGAGTTTTGACATTGCATCGAGACCTCCAACTCACGAAGCCTGAAATCCTTTGTGGCTTAAACAAAGGGTTTAATTAACTCTTTATGTTGTTTGAAAAAGATCTTGCCCTGATCTCAGCTCGAGGGTAGGGGGTCTATGCCAGTTGTGGTATCAGAGCCTGATTTTGTCTATATATTTCAAGTAGAGGGAGCTAGAGGAAAAGAAGTAGTCTGATACGTGTCAGTTGTGGTATCAGAATACAAAACAAATTCTTTGCTTTTTGTAGCAGAGAGAAAGGAGGAATTTTATAGCCATGTCGTCGAGAAGAAGAGACAGGCAAATACCTGATCCAACAGTGGAAAGGGAAATGTACGAATTACATGCCAGGCTTGATGCTATGGAGACAACACAAAGGCGCACAAATGATGTTGGGGATATCAGTGAAGATGAAAGTGAAAATGAATTAAATGAAGATGTTGCAGTCGAAGATGCTACAGACGAATGCCTATTAAGGGTTGTTGCAAGGATAGGTGCTAGGGAAAAAATGGAGATTCCCATGTATGAGGGAAACTTGGATGTTGAAGAGATTCTATACTGGATTAGAGCTCTAGATAAATACTTTGACTATGAGGATGTCGAGGAAGATAAGAAAGTCAAACATGTTGTTACCAGACTTAAAGTGCATGAAACACTATGGTGGGATGAACTGGAGGCTGACAGACGTTGCAAAGGAAAGCAAAAAATAAAAAACTGGGATAGAATGGTTACGAAGGTGAAAGCCAAATTTATACCCAGGGATTATCAAATCACTCTATTTTAGAGGATGCATAATTTGAGATAGAAGCTGATGTCAATGAAAGAATACATTGAGGAATTCTATAGGATGAACATCAGAGCAGGTCATCGAGAGAGAGATGATGAAAAAGTTGTCAAGTACATGAATGGTCTGTGATATGCCATTCAATATGAGATGACATGATGAAAATTCAAAATGTGGAAGATTCTTATCAAGTGGCTCTGAAAGATGAAGAGAAGATGAGCCGGAAGCAAGGTCAAAGAGGCTGAGGTAGAAGTCAAAGCAGAGGCAAGACAATTGCCCAGGACATAAATCAGAAACCTAAAGAAGAGGGGAAGAAACCTCAAACTCAATCTGAGGGAGGAGGAAACTCATAGGGAAGGAAGTATGCTAATAGAAATACTTTTCCTCGATCTAGAGGAAGAGGAAGAGGCAGAGGAGGTGAAGTGAAATGCTTTGTCTTTGGAAAAATTGGACATAAATCCTATGAGTGTCTAGATAGGAAGAGAAATGGTGGTGAAACTCACATTGTCAAAGCTCAAGGAAGGAATGTTGAGGCAGAGGACGCTAAGGGCGGAAGATCCTTAATGATGAGGAAAGTTCTCTTGAAGCCAGAGAAGGAGCCAGAGAACTAGGCCCAAAGAAACAATCTATTTCAGATTGCTTGCAAAACTAAGGATAGAGTATGCAAGGTCATAGTGAATAGCGGTAGCACAGATAATCTCATATCTACATATATGGTAGAAAAGTTGGAGATGGAGACTGTTTCACATCCAAGCCCATACAGAGTTTCGTGGCTACAAAAAGGACATCAGGTAAATGTCACTAAATAATGTTTAGTTGAAATTAAGATACGAGGATATAAAGATGAGATATTATGTGATGTCATTCCCATGGATGTTTGTCATCTATTGTGGGGTAGGCCATGGAAATATGATAGGAATGTGGTTCATGATGGAAGAAAGAACACGTACACCCTAGAGAAAAATGGTAGGACTGACATGTTGCTACCAATTAAGGATAAAGAGGCAAAAATAGAGATGAGAAACACTGTACTTCTCATGAGTGGGGAAGAACTTCTTGATGAGGTTAAGAAGAAGGAAGACACACAATTTATTGTGGTCAGGAAGCCCAAAATTGTTTTGAC
>ML810157.1:21414-32719 GCA_009831015.1 Picea engelmannii
TATAAAATTAAAGAGGACTTTAACACATTGACATGGAATTAGGAATTGATTTATAAAATAAAAACGTGGTTCAAGTTTGAGCTATTTATGCAAGGAGCAAGTCATATAATGACTAGGTGTTCATATCCAAATGAAACATGCAAAGATCTAGACAAGATGATATTATCTAAAATGTATGGAATGATGTGTTTGTTGAGGAGTTCTTAGAGAAGTGGTTCAAGGAGTTATAAAGATTTTTGAGTTGTAATATGTTTGTTGTTATGTGTTATATGGTTTTATTTTAATTAAATAATATATTTTATTATATGCTTTATTCAAAAAAATTCAAAATGGAGGTGAAGATAAAACTCTCAAGGAAAATGGGGGATCTATTGATTGAAAAATCATGTGCATCTGGTTTCTTTTATGGATTCAAATAGAGGCCACAAGATTTATGTATTGTTGGTGGGAATTTACATTCCTCTAATAGTCATTTCATCAAATACAAAGTATGTTTGAGATTGATAAAATGCAAGTTTTGTGTGATTCTTTATTAGTTGTCAATTGGATGAGAAACTTGATAGTCACATAGAATGTGATTCTCAAGCCACTAACAAATCAATTGAAATCCATCTTTAGGCTGTTTTAAAATATTACATACACTCATGTCTACAAAGAATTCAATATGGTAGTTGATGGGCTCTCAAAGGAGTGCCAAGAGATTGATGTTGGACTCATGATGGAGTTTTTCTAAGAGTTCACAACTATTATATATATATATATATATATATATATATATATATATATATATTCTTATTTTAGCAATGCTAATTTTCTTATTTAACCTATATATAATACAAAGATGTTTTCTATGTTTTTAGTTGGGGTTAATGATCTCTTTATAATACTTGAACTTTCTCTTATTATATTTCTTAATTGAATCAAAATTTATTTTTTAATCTAGTTATCATAAGGTTTTTATTGGTACTCTCCAATAGTTTAACCAAGAATGAACAGTTTTATGTCACCATCTCTTAAGAAAAAAATGACCTTCTCAATTGAAGCAAACCCTCCTCTCCTTCATGTCAATAGAATAAATATATGTGATATCATATATTCAATGTGAAGTGCAATGATGCCACCAACATTCCATTTTGTAATCTTTTTTATCCAATATGCAATCGGTGTTATCTATTATATGATTTGATTGACAATTCTCGGACATTGTAATGATATACATTAAAGGTTTTGTCCATCATCATTTGAAAATTTATCATGGACTAGTCATTGATCTCTTTCTTCATTATTAAACTTTTAGTTTATTAGTAATTCCAATAATCAATTGTTTTTCCTTCTAGAAAATATTGAATAAATGATAATAAGTTATATATGATTTAATCATTTTATCTATTAATTGTATAGTATGCTTGATGAGCTTCACTTCGGTGTCATAAGAAAAATATGCACGCTCATGAATTTTTAAGTTGTTGTCACTTAAATTCATTAATGTTATCTTTGCTTTAAATAATTATTATAATTTTCATAAATGATTTAATATACAACATTGTAATTTCATAAGTGAACTATAATGCAATTTTGGTATTGGTATAAGCATCTTCAAGATGCTCATATAAACATTTTCAAGATGTTGTCATGCAATGTTGTAATTCAAATTTATTCATGAATTCAAATCTATTTTTGTTCTATAAGTTTTTATATATTTTTTATTCATTACAAATATTAAATTAAGTAATTCTATTTATTTTTATTGATAATAAATTTAGTAATTTTTTATATAATGATATAAAATTGAAAAATTGAAAAAATATATCAATATAAATATTCTAATTTTAAATTTATTAAACATGCTAAAAGATGAAAATATTCTAATTTTAAATTTATTAAACATGCAAAAGATGAAAAGGATAAATAGTTAGAGAATAATATTTAATATCTATAAGAATTTTAGAACTTAGCAAAGTTATTTTTCTTACCACAAAATTAATATTTTGTTTCCCTTTGAATTCTCCCTTAAAAATTGAGTTATATGCCATGTAATTTTATCTTAGATAGAAAATTTTGTAACTTATATATAATAACTTAAAGATAATTGTGCAATTTCAAGAGAGGAATGCTATTGGATTTAAGAGTTAACCTTCTCCAACCATCTCTCTAGGTCAATGAATACAACCATAGAGTGTCCAAATAGTATATATTTTCCTACTCATTGTAAAATATTTAGTTATTCATTTCTTTCTACATTGTTTTTTTCATTATGTTTATGTATATACATATATTGCAAAATATTTTATTCATAATAACATGCATTTATATATTGAATTATTCATTTATTTTTATAAATTAAATTAAAATTATCAATATCCTTTCATTATATATGTTAAACACAATTATTATTTATCATATTCCTTATATAATATCAAAAATGTGTGTGAAACTATATGAACATTACTTAGAATCTAATTCTAAGAAACCTCCTCATCTAATCATTAAAAAGTTTATCCATGTTTCTTCTTTTTATCAAACGGGGATTTTGATTCTTTTTGAGGTATGGGGATACATGTGAGATAATCTACTAAAGTGAGCTGCAATTTAAATTTGTTTACTTGTGGTTGTTGGACATACATTTTCAATAACTAAGTTTTGAAGAGCTTGAGCAAAAGAAGAAAAGGGAGCAGTTTGCAGAGTTAAAGAAAAAGTTAGAGCATGCACAAGAACATAAATAATAACATCTAAGAATGTAGGCGCACATGATGGAAAAGTAACATACATGCGCAAAGGAAAGAAAAGCAACATGCACCTGAAAAAGAAGCAAAATAGCTAGGATATATTAGGGTTTTGGGATAAAATTTTAGGGTTTTGAGCCCTAATTCTATATAAATATGTAATGGGTCGGGGAAGAATAGGATCATGAGAGTAAGAGATTAGTTTGCGTATGAGTGAGAATAATTACTTGAGGTTTCGAGGAGATTTTTCATAGAGAGAAAGGCTTGCATTACAAAATGGCTAGGCAGGTGTGGATAATATGATATATTATATCTATTGTAAGTGGAGTGAGATGGTGATTTTATGAATACTAATATAGAAGCTGGTTGTTGTGGATGTAGCCCAAGGATTGGGTGAATCACATTAAATCATGTGTCCTTTGATCTGGTTATTCAAGGATGTTCCATTTATGCATGATTAGTATAGATCTATTTACTATATGATTGATGTGTGGTAATAACGAATGATGTATTGGGTTAATTATGTTGCAATGTATGTTATAATAATTCTCCATAATAGAGATTGTTAACTAATCATAGGATATGAAATAAATATATTGCGCATAGGGTGGATAAATAGTAATGGATATGATGATAGCCGCAAATCCCCTCATCGTTGCAGAAACTTGGTTCCTGTAGTCCCAGTGCATACCTCAGGTGAAAATTCACTTGTATGCAAGTGATGCTGATAGGGATGATATGTGAACTGTTTTGTTGGTTGACTAACTTAAATATAGAGTCTTGGTATATGAAGGAGTGCACAGTGCCCATGCAAGGAGTAAAAATAATTCTGACCTCCCAATTCAATTCTCAATGACTTATGCCCAAACGACTCAGTGTTCTCCCTTTGACGAATTCAAGGGTTAAATCTCTTATGAGCTTTCTCTCGTAAACTCAAACTTCCAAAAGGACCCTTGCATGCACTCCTTGTGGAAAACTTTCAAATAACCTCTGGTTATTTGAGTCTTCAACCTTGTGCACTCCTTGCAACTATAGTCTTTCAACTTTCCCCTTGGTTGATAAGTTCAAAGATTTCAACCAGCCTGCGCACACTTTGCATGGCTCTATCCTTCACCTGCACTTCTACTGGTATGAGAACAATGATATCTCTCCTGAGTTTTCTGAGATAAAACTCAGACCCTCATTAACGCACACCTTGCAGACGTTCACTGCACTCCTTGCAGGAATTATTAGGGAGGGAAACAACTGAAACTCATTTTTCTCCTCTCTCAGACTTCATACATTCAACATGAAATCATGCACACAACACAGCTTTGAGATAAATGCATAACAGATAAACAAATCAACTGTAAACATACCATTTAACTTGTGTAAACAGTAAGCATTATAACACCATGAAAATTGAGTCAAAGTCCATATATTAACTCAAATTCTCCTATACATGGGTTCTTCTCTATAGCGCTCTTGCTTATCAAAATCTGAATGATGATAATAAAAATTACAATGATACAAGGGTGAGGGTGTTTATATCTATTTTCCCTCCTACGCTTCTAAACTATCTAATCTATTAAATTAAATCTACCTACTTGCATTCATTATGCATAAATGCCTCTACATTCGACAGATGAGAGCAATTCTCAAGATCTGTTTACAACATCTAGATATAAATGTAAGTATGTTTCCCTTAGCTATTTCATTAATGTCCATCCATTAATCTTCCAAACACTTCAAAATGTGAGCGGGCGCTTTTCCAGCTGTCTTCCGCCTTTATGCTGCTTGGTTGGCTGCATACGATGCTCCTACATCATACTCCCTCGCTTGAAAATTTTCATGAACTCCTGTTCATGAGATCTTGCATGGTCTGTCCATGTCTATGAATTGCTGCTTCATCCTCCCAACTGGCATATTGAACTGAATGTCCTTTCCATTTGACCAAGTATTCAAAATACTCTTTTCTCCTGGTCTTTTTGCTAACCCTTTTGTCAATTACGCTTTCCATCTGTGGCTTTTCAACTACAGGAATTTGTTTTGTCCATTGAAATTCTTCCTGTTCCTCCTCTGCTCCTTCTTCTTCCACTCTGTAAGGGTACAATTCTGCAACATTGAATATCGGTGAGATTCCAACCCCATAAGGTAATTCAATATCATATGTGTTTTTCCCAAATTTCCTTATGACCTTGCATGGTCCAATCTTTTTCATCTTCAGCTTGTTATACTTTCCCCTTGGGAACCTCTCCTTCCTCAAATGTGGAAGAATGAAATCACTAACTTCAAATTGAAGTTCTCGCATGTGTTGATCTTCTCTGTGCTTTTATTCTTGACTTGAATTCTGCAATCTCTCTTTGATTTGACTGTGAAGCTCCTTCATTCCTTCTGCAAAGTCCTTTGCACTAACACTCCTGAATTCAGCTTGTTCTACATATTTCAATTCATAAACTCCCCTTTGTTGCATTCCATATACAATTTGGAATGGACTCTACCCTCTGCTTCTATTGACTGAATCATTGTAAGCGAATTCCGCTTGTGGCATAATGTGATCCCATTGACTGTGGTGTTCAGTCACTAAGCTCCTTAGCAAATCTCCCAAGCTTCTGTTTATGACCTCTGTCTGTCCATGCATCTGAGGATGATATGCTGAGCTAAAATCCAAACTTGTCCCCAACTTCTTCCATAAGGTCCTCCGGAAATGTCCAATGAACTTGGTATCTCGATCAAAAACGATACTCTTTGGCAAGCCGTGAATTTTGACGACTTCCTTGAAAAACAGGTTCGCAATATGAGTGGCGTCACTGGTTTTCTCGCATGGTATGAAATGTGCCATCTTTAAAAATCTATCGATTACCACAAAGATCAAATCACATCCTCTTTGTGTCCTTGGCACTCCCAATATAAAATCCATGCTCACTATGTCCCACTGGCTTTCAGGTATGGGTAACGGTTGATATAATCCCATGTTCTGCCTTTTTCCTTTCATGTGTTGACAAATTCTGCACCTGTCCACAAATTTCTTCACATCCATCCTCATCCCTGGCCAGAAATATGATCCATTCAGCTTTGAGAACATTTTATCATGACCGAAGTGTCCGACCAATCCTCCACTGTGTTTTTCCTTCAAACAATTCTCCCACATGGAGCATTTCAGAATACATAGGTGATTTCCCCTGAACAATAATCCATCCTGGATCATGTATTCAGTCCATTGGCTTCTATCCCTCAGAATTGGATTCTCAGATGCCTCATATGCCTCTTTAAAATCTAGGTTATCCCTGTACATTTCTTTTAGGTTATCAAAACCCAAAGTCTTGACTCTGAATTCCTGCATAAGCAAACATTTCCTACTCCAAGTGTCAGCAACTTTGTTAGCAGTTCCAGAAATATGCTTAATCAGAAAAGAAAAATTCTACTTGTATTCAACCCATTTAGAATGTTTTTGGTTCAACTTCTTTTGTCAAGTCATGAATTGCAATGCGTGGTTATCACTATACAAAACAAACTCCTTGCGAACCAAATAGTGTCTCCATTTCTTCGGTGCTTGTATGACTACGTAGAATTCCTTGTCATACGTGGAGTACTTAATCTTTGTTTCATTCAGTTTTTCACTGAAATATGCGACCGACCTGTTGTCTTGGCTCAAACTCATTCCAATTGAAAATCCACTCGTGTCACACCTGACCTGGAAAGTCTTGCTAAAATATCGCAAAACTAGAATTGGTTTCTCAGTGATCTTCTTCCTCGGCAGATTGAAGCTCTTATCTACTTCCTCTGTCCAGTGAAAAGATTTGTGTCATTTCTTCACCATATCCATCATCGGTGTGCTAATTCCACTGAATTTTTGGATGAATTTCCTGTAGGAGCTATCCAAACCATGGAAGCTTCGAACTTTGAACACACTCTTCGGCGACGACTAATTCTTAATCGCATTTATCTTTTCTTGATACATTTTAAATTCATTTGCAAAGATAACAAAACCCAAATAAATGAGTTTTGTCCTCATAAATGACGATTTCTTCATATTGATCAGCAATTTCTCTTGTTGTAACCTTCTCATTACTGCAACTAGATGCTTTAAGTGCTCTACTTTAGATTTGCTGAAAATTAATATATCATCAAGATATACAATGACGAATTTCCCAGTGAAATCCTTCAGGACTTCCTTCATCAACCTCATGAAAGTATTGGGCACATTCGTCAAGCCAAATGGCATGACAAACCATTCATACAATCCTTCATTTGTTTTGAATGTTGCCTTCCATTCATCACCTTCTCTCATTCTAATCTGATGATATTTTCTTTTCAAATCAAGTTTTCAAAATAACTTTGCTCCACTCAAGAAATCCATCAAGTCATCCATCCTTGGAAATGGAAACCTATATCTGATGATAATCATATTGATTTCCCTTGAGTCTATACACATTCTCCAGCCACCATCTTTCCTTGGGATGAGCACTATCGGAACACCGCATGGACTCAAGCTCTCTTGAATCAATCCTTTGTCCATTAAGTCCTGGACCTGTCTTTTAACTTCTTCATTTTCCTGTGGTGTCAATAGATATGATTCTTTGTTCGGCAAACTGGCTCCAGGTATAAGATCAATATGATGACTTATACTCCTGATAGGTGGCAAGGAACAAGGTAGTTCATCCACTACTATATCAACAAACTCTCCCAACAATTCTTGGATTTCTTCTGGTAAATCATCTATTCTGGTACTGGTCAAAACAATTTTGGGCTTCCTGACCACAATAAATTGTGTGTCTTCCTTCTTCTTAACCTCATCAAGAATTTATTTCCCACTCATGAGAAGTACAGTGTTTCTCATCTCTATTTTCGCCTCTTTATCCTAAATCGGCAGCAACATGTGAGTCCTACCATTTTTCTCCAGGGTGTACGAGTTCTTTCTCCCATTATGAACCACATTCCTGTCATATTTCCATGGCCTACCCAGCAATAGATGAAAAACATCCATGGGAATGACATAACACAATATCTCATCTTTATATTCTCCTATCTTAATTTCAACTAAACATTGTTTAGTGACATTTACTTGATGTCCTTTTTGTAGCCACAAAATTCTATATGGGCATGGATGTCGAACGGTCTCCAGCTCCAGCTTTTCTACCATCTCTATAGATATGAGATTATCTTTGCTACTGATGTCCACTATAACCTTGCATACTCTATCCTTAGTTTTGCAAGTAGTCCGAAACAAACTGTTTCTTTGGGTTGGGTTCTCTAGCGCCTTCTCTGGCTTCAAGAGAACTTTCCTCATCATTAAGGATCTTCTGCCCTTAGCATCCTTTGCCTCAACATTTCATCCTTGATCTTTGGCAATGTGATTTTTACCATCATTTTTCTTCCTATCTGGACACTCATAGGATTTATGTCGAATTTTTCCACAGACAAATCATTTCACTTCACCTCCTCTACCTCTTCCTCTTCCATTGGCTTGAGGAAACGTATTTCTATCAACCTACTACCTTCCCTGTGAGTTTCCTCCTACCTCAGGTTGAGTTTGAGGTTTCTTTCCCTCTTCTTTAGGTTTTTGAGTTCTTTCCTGGGCAATTGTCTTGCCTTTGCTTTGAATTCTACCTCAGCCTCTTTGACCTTGCTTCCAGCTCAACTTCTCTTCATCTTTCAGAGCCACCTAATAAGCATCTTCCACATTTCAAATGGTCATCATTCTCATCTCATCTTGAATGTCATATCGGAGACCATTCATGTACCTGGCAACTTTTTCATCATCTCTCTCCCGATGACCTGCTCTAATGTTTATCTTGTAGAATTCTTCAGTGTATTATTTCACTGACAACAACTTCTGTCTCAAATTCTACATCCTCCAAAACAGGGTGATTTGATAATCCCTGTGTATAAATTTGGCTTTCATTTTCACAACCATTCTATCCCAGTTTTTTATTTTCTACTTTCCTTTGCAGCGTCTGTCAGCCTGCAATTGATCCCACCACAGTGCTGCATGCCCTTTAAGTCTGGTGAAAACATGTTTGAATTTCTTATCTTCCTCGACATCCTCATATTCTAAGTATTTATCTAGATATCTAATCCAGTCTAGAATCTCTTCAACATCCAAGTTTCCCTCATACATGGGAATGTCCATTTTTTCCTTAGCACCAATGCTTGAAACAATCCTGAATAGGCGTTCTTCTGTAGCATCTTCGACTACAACTTCTTCGATTACATCTTCATTTCCACTTTCATCTTCGCTAATATCCCCAATGTCAACTATGCGCCTTTGTGTTGTCTCCATAGCATCAAGCCTGACACGTAATTTGTGCATTTCCCTTTCCACTGCTGGACCAGGTATTTGTCTGTCTCTTCTTCTCGATGGCATGGCTATAAAATTCCTCCTTTCTATCTGCTACAGAAAGTAAAGAATGTGTTCGGTGCTCTGATACCACAACTAGCGTGTATCAGACTACTCTTATTCCTCTAGCTCCCTCTGCCTGAAATATACAAACAAAATCAAGCTCTGATACAACAACTGGCACAGACCCCCTGCCCTCAGGCCAAAATCAGCGTATTATCTTTTCCAAACCACACAAAGAGTTAATTAAACCCTTTGTTTAAGCCATGAAATATTTTGGGCTTCGTGACTTTGAGGTTCTCGATGCAATGTCACAACTCTTGCAATCGTTGAAATGCAAAATGTCAACGAGGGTTGAACCTTCCAACTCGACAAGAACACGCCACCTGTTACCCACTAGTCCCTACTTTCGGGACTTTGAGTGAAAAATCAACAATCGTTCCTCTTCCCTTTTGATTCCCCAAACTCTGAAATTTTTCCTTTGGCGATATCGACGACTGTGAGCCTCCCTCGATCCAATGGTCCTGATATTTTCAGGATTTCGCGAACCAAGAATTTGAAACTCTCCACTCCAAAATCACGACCTCCTCTACTTCCCAAATTTCGAAATAGAGAAATTTGCGCCCGAGATCAATGGCTCCTGTTGATTCCCATCCAACAACCACTACTCCTTCTGAGATTTTGAACACTAAAAGACGCTCAACCTTCACTTCCTCATAGATCTATGAGATCCAATGGTCCATGGAAATTCAACACTTCTCCACGAAGAAATTCCACCATTCAATTCCACACCTGATAATCCCTTTTGTGATTTGGGAATTATAGTGACCAAGGGTTTTGGCCTGCACTCCAAACTTACGAATCCTGAATTCATTAAATGATCTAATGGATCAAATTGACCATGATCAACAGTCCACTTTGATTCTTGATATCAGGGTGGTGCGTTCTTCCAATTGCTAGCCACCCTATAGTTCCACTGGATCCTATGTTCCTCGCGATTTTGTGAGTTCTCCACAGAGAATTCTGACAGCCCAATTCACTTCTCAATGACTTCTACCCAAACGAATCAGTGATCTCCCTCCTTAACTTGATTTCTATGAGACGATTGTTGACCTTCGTCTCCCTTTGACCACTTCAAGGGTTAAATCCCTCTTGAGCTTTCTCTGGTAAACTCAAACCTCCAAAAGGCCCGCTGCATGCAATCCTTACAGAAAAATTTCAAATAACCTCTCGTTATTTGAGTCTTCAACCCTGTGCACTCCTTGCAACCGTAGTCTTTCAACTTTCCCCTTGGTTGATAAGTTCAAAGATTTCAACCAGATTGTGCACACTTTGCATGGCTCTGTGATTCACCTGTACTTTTGCTGGTATGAGAACAATGATATCTCTCCTAAGTTTTCTGAGATAAAACTCAGATCCTTGTCAATGCACACCTTGTGGACGTTCACTGCACTCCTTGCAGGAATTCTCAAAGAGGGAAACAATTGAAACTCATTTTTCTCCTCTCTAAGACTTCATATATTCAACATGAAATCATGCACACAACACAAATTTGAGATAAATTCATAACAGAGAAACAAATCAACTGTAAACATACCATTTAACTAGTGTAAGTAGTAAGAATCATAACACCATGAAAATTGAGTGAAAGTCCATATATTAATCAAGTGCTCCTATACATGGGTTCTTCTCTACATCTCTCTTGCTTATCTAAATCCAAATGATGATAATAAAAATTACAATGATACAAGGGTGAGGGTGTCTATATCCATTTTCCCTCCTATGCTTCTAAACTATCTAATCTATTAAATTAAATCTACCTACTTGCATTCATTACGTATAAATGCCTCTAGATTCGACGGATGAGAGAAATTCTCAAGATATGTTTACAACAACTAGATATAAATGTAGGTACGTTTCCCTTAGCTATTTCATTAATGTCAATCCATTAATATTAAAAACTCTTCAAAATGTGCGCGGGCGCTTTTCTAGTTGTCTTCCGCCTTTATGCTTCTTGGTTGGCTGCGTACGATGCTCCTGCATCATACTCCCTCGATTGAAAATTTTCATGACCTCCTATTCATGAGCTCTTGCATGGTCTGTCCATGCCTATGAATTGTTGCTTCATCCTCCCAACTGACATCTTCAACTGGATGTCCCTTCCATTTGACTGAGTATTCAAAATACTCTTTTCTCCTAGTCTTTTTGCTAACCCTTTTGTCAATTACGCTTTCCATCTGTGGCTTTTCAGCTACAGGCATTT
>ML810157.1:113382-130032 GCA_009831015.1 Picea engelmannii
CGACGATCGACTAGTTATCCTTTGCATACTCAAGTCCTAATGCATCTATTGGACTGTCAATCCCTATGATCAACAATTCTCAGCCAACAACTAAGAATATCGATGTCAAAATGTATTCTTCCCTTTTGGGTACTTTTGACTTCATGACACCAAGTCATCAAATTTACACCATGTCCAGTAGGCCCGTCTCGACGGGGAGGTCCATTCCTTTTCACACTTCCTATTTTAATGATCCATGGACCCTACCTTCCCCGACTTCATCTTGTGAAGGTCAGTTCCATGTTGGAATGGCCATGCCACTATCGACAACAGAGACTGTGTATCAAGTTGTTCTTGAATCTTCCGCCGATCTCGATCCTGTTACCTCACCGAGGGACGAGGAGGATCACGTTATTAGGCTCTTGTGGGACACTTCGTTGTCTTGTTCACATGATTTCCTCGATGAGACTTTGAATTCAAACGAATTTATCATCGAAGACATGAATGGTTCCAACAAACCTTGGGATGATATGCATCACTGCTCTTATTTTCTCACAGAGCTTGAAAGAATTGAACAAGATGACTTTCTCTCTACTTTGAGTGACATAGTTGGTCATTCCGTAGTTCCACTTGATACGCATTACATTTATGCCGAAATAAATATGGCGAGTATTTATCCTACCGTCACGATCGATATCTCTCATACCCTTGGAAAGATTGAAAACGTAAATATCGGTGCAGATTGTTTTCCAGAAGAAATCTGGATCTACACGAAAATCTTCAAGGAATTCTAAGATGTGCTTGCTTGGTCATATGAAAAGATGCCAGGAATCGACCCTCGTATTTTCGAGCATGAAATTAGAACTTATATGGATGCTAAACCTGTTCAGCAACGTATTAGAGCTATTAATCCCTGGAAGGCCTCTTCTATTAAGGTAGAGGTTTAGAAGATACTTAATGTTGGCTTCATCTACCTAATTTCCTTGATTGAATGGGTATCCAATCATGTTCCCATAAATAATAAGCAAGGAAATATCCATGTATGTATTGACTTTCGTGAACTGAACAAGGCCTGTCCTAAAGACAATTTCCCAACACCTTTCATCGATCATATTCTCGACGAGTGTGCGGGGAGAGACGTATTTTATTTTATGGATGGATTTTTAGGGTATCACCAAATTCAAATTAAACCTGAGGATCAACACCAGATGAAATTTATTTGTCCTTGGGGTAATTTTTCATATTGGAAAATTCCTTTCGGCCTTAAAAACGTCGAAGCAACATTTCAGCCTCCCATGAATTTCGATTTTCATGATCTTAAGCACATTTTCGAATCTTACCTTGATGACCTTGTTGCTCACTCTCGCAAGAGAGAGGATCACGCTACACACCTTCTTGTTTTTGAAATATGGTGTTACTATAGAATCTAGTTGAACCCTCACAAGTGCATCTTCTACGTTAAGTCTGGTCGTCATTTGGGATTTCTAGTTTCTGAGACTGAGATCATGGAAGATCCATTAAAGGTTGAGGAAATACATTGATTGCCTCCCCCACACACTATTAGACAAATTCAAGGTTTACAGGGGAAAGATAAATTTATACGTCGGTTTATAGTGAATTATGCCAATATCACTAAGGGTTTCATGTGTCTTTTGAAGAAGGACACCCATTTTATCTGGGATGAGAGAGCCCAAGAGTCCTTCGATGCTTTGAAGAAAGCCTTGGTATCAATGCCTCCACTGAAGTCTCCTAACTGTAGTAGGGATTACTTTATTTATATCGCTACTTCTGAAGAGACGATTGGTATAGTTCTGGTTCAGGAGGATGATGAGCATCGCGAGCACGTCATATACTATCTTAGTTGAAACTTCGTCAGTCATGAACTTAATTATTCTCATGTTGAAAATATATCTTTGGATTCCATCCACACAATCCAACGTTTGTGTCATTATATATTACTTTTCAATAATACCATGGTTGTCGATGTCAATCCATTTCAATATGTCCTTACTAGGCGTATCATAGGGGGAAAATATAATAAATGGATTGTCATTTTACAAGAGTTTGATTTCAATTTCTCTTCTGCGAAATCCAAGAAATCACTAGTCTTTGTTTAGTTAATATTAGACTTTCCAGGATTAGATGAGGATGTTATCCATGTTGATTCATTTTTAGATGAAAACATTTTTTTTTCTCGTCATCTGACCCCTGATATGGAGACATTGTTCTCTATCTTTAGACTTTGAAGTTCCCTCAGCATCTCTCACGAGATGACCAACAGCATGTGAGGTACCAAGCTAAGAATTATACTATTGTCAGTGACACTTTGTATCACCCATGAATAGACAATATCTTCCTTTGTTGTTTAAATCACAGAGAAGCTAAGTCAGTCCTAAACAATTACCATAGTGGGGCTTGTGATGGTCACCAATCCCGGCTTGCGACAACCCAAAATATCTTGTGAGACGATTATTTCTAGCCTACTATTTTTAAAGATTGTATTGCATAGGTTAATAATTTTCACCCCCTCCAGTTGTTCACTCAGAAAATGCACTTGCATCCAACCCCTCTTCACCCAGGAATTACAATTGGTCCCTTCACCAAGTGGGGGGTAGACTTCATGGATTGAAACACAACTTCGGTTGGGAGGAATCAACACATTGTCGCATCCATAGACTACTTTACTAAGTGGGTCGAGGCCATGCCTATAATTAAATCCGATGGGAATACTACCGCCTTCTTCGTATTCAATCAAATTATTTCTTGTTTCGGTATCCCGAGTGAGATTGTCACTCATCATGGCAATCACTTTCAAAATGAAATGATGGAAGAGATAGTATCTAAGATGGGTTTTATACATGGTCATTCTTCTCCTTATTACCCCCAAGAAAATGGACAAGTAGAGGCCATCACAGGTCTCTCAAGACCATTTTGAAAAAAAATGTCAGCCAAAGTAAGTATGACTGGCACATTATTCTATATCTCACACTTTGGGTGTACCGAACCTCAATCAAGACTGCCACCGGTTTTTACCATTTCTAGTTAGTACACGGTGGGGATTCTATCTTAACTATTGAATGCAAAATCCCTTCTCTTAAGTTGGCAGTCACGCTCCTATCTGACACTTTCGATCTCGAGCGACTCCTTGTACACCTAGAGAGTCTTGAAAAGCAGCGTCGAGACACCTCTACAACTATCAAGGCGAACAAAAGACGTGTCAAAGTCTAGTACAATAAGTCTGTTTGTCCTCAATTGTACGCTGAGGGTGACTTTTTCCTCTTGTATGGTCAAGCCAAAGAACCACTAGGGGTAGAAAATTTTAAACCCATGTGGCATGGTCCTTATATCATGCGACGTGTCTTAGAAAAGGGATACTATGAGTGAGATGATTATGAAGGGAATATGTTGGTCGAGCCTAGGAATTGGATCTACTTGAAAATTTATTACGCTTGAGACCCAATCTCGGGAGGAACTCTTTGTATCTATTGTAATTTAGTCTATATATCGTTTCCCCTTATTTTCGTCCTTAATTTGCTTATCAAGTTTTCCCTTGGTTGGAATATGTCAACGGAGTCTTCGGTCTACCTAGGATTCGTAGATGGAGCCAGTCGTCATACATAGAACTTGGCTTATGTCGCTTGGGTGGTGTACTCCCCCAAGGGTCTATTGGTGTCTTCAGGTGACGTATGCCTAGGGATATCCACGAATAATTTCTTCAAACATAGAATCATTATAGAAATTTTTCACGATGCCATCTCACATGGTATTCGCTCGTTAGAGGTTCGCCTGGATTCCTAGAGAGTAGTATGTCATTTGAATGATAGTTATCACGTTCCTGATCCTATTTTACTATGACTATTCCTACGGGTACGTCGTTTAGAGAAACAATTTGATTTTATTACTTATTATTACATTCCTAGGAGTTCTAATCATTTATCTGATGCTTATGCTAATATCATTTTAGATTGTCATTTGTCACATAATTAAAGCAAAGAAAATCATCTCATCAATGTACAAATTGTAAAATATAAGTAAAGCTGAAGATCCATGTTTTATATTTATTTCAAAAAATATGGTGTTTATAGTACAAAATTGGGACTAATACCCTCAAAATGCACATATATAGTCAGTACAATAATATCCACGACATCTATGCCCATGGTGCCGGATGTGTGTCATGGTAACAAACTACAACATTTGTGAGACATCGAAAGAGTCGCACCCAAGCTCTAGGCACACCAACCACCGTTGCATGGATTTAGGCAGATCCTCTACCTGAACCATGGGGATCCTATGAGTCAGATGAGACAGGTTTCCCTGCACATTTTGTAGGACTCTCTCATTTTATCCTCTCGCCACCTCATCTCCCCAGTTCCTCTGTCGATTTAGAGGAAACCCTTCTGGTCTTCGTTGACCCACATCTGTATTACACAAGTGTCTAGTTAGTACTTAATCACCATCCAAAAATATTTTTGTTCTATTATACAAAAATACAAAAAAATGATTTTTTTTTAAAACATTCGACATACCTATGTCACCATAGGTGGCCCTTGGTGGGAGTGGCATTCTTTGATCCCCTATGAAGTCAATTCCTGCATAGGGATAGTCATCTATGGAGATGACCTCTCGCTTCCACCAGTAGAAGAAATCCTCATTGTAGGGTGTTGCCACCATATCTCCCCTCTGTCGCCTCATTACCTCAGACCATCATACCATGGTTGGATTTCAAGGTCCTCTCAGAAGAATCTTGAATCTAGGTCCCAAACCCAGAACCTGCTCGAGGAAGAAACTGCATAGGATAGAGGCAAACCCAAAATTCCTCTTACTCCCTTATTTTCACTCTGTCAACTAGCTTTTCATATTCTGGAGTAGGGAGGTACACCAGTCATATACTGTGGGTCTCACACACTATACTGCAAATAAAATGAGGGGCCTTGATTCCTGGTGCAACAAGGCCTATCCTATGATCATGGTCAATACAAGGACAACAATTGTCAGGATGATATTGTTTATCGCCCGAATAGGGAGTTGACTCCCAACCTTCAGATTCCTTGATACACAGTGGGAGTCAATGTACTCCTCTATTTTCATTCCACTCCCTGCTCCCTGTGATTTGACATTTACAGCCTCTCCCCAACATGATAATCTAGTCAAAATGTAGATGTCATCTACTTCAATCCTCAATGGTTTCCCATTGAGGTTGAAGCTTTCACTCTCAGGGTCCCAATAACCCACAAGCATATCGAGCAACCTCACCTGGGCCCTCATCCCTTTGATTCCCCTATATTTATATAATCCACATCGTTTCAAGGCCATTTGGGCCTCCATATCTCGATCCACAACAACATCGACCTCGTCGTGCTCTCTTTCTCTCCATTCAAGAATGAACCTACCAAAGACAAGTCAATATTTGAGTTAGAATCCATAGAACTCATTGTTTGCAGGCCTGTACGGGAGATGCTTCACTTACAGTCGCTTATAAGGCTTGATACATGTGCCCTATAGTTTTCACAGGTGCGTATAACCCATCGTATACACGACCCGATAGGAGACAACCCGCATACATCGAATTTCATAATTTATTCCCTAAATTACTCAAAATTTGGAACCTAATTTCAAAATTTAATCCATTGGAAATGAAGAGGAAGGGAAGAAGAATTACCTAGTCTAGATTCTTTCTGATTTCATTACCTGGTGCTCCCACAATCCCCATTTGAATCTCGGAGGTATTTTGTTCCAATTTTCACTATTTGGGTAAAAAATCAAAATGGTATAATAATTTTTGGTTTTGTTACTATTTATAAACAATTTTTACCCACTTTATATAATTTTGAACCATTTTTCCACCTAATGGACTAATACAAAGTGATGCAGACCCCCCTTCTCTCCTAAGGGTTGGGAGACCTCCCAGTCTAGGATCGATCAAGAAAATGAGTCTGATTGACTCTTCGGTCCCTAGAAAACCTCAAATCCACTTAATAGGCTCTCTTTCCCTTAAAGCGCAGATTATATGGAACTCGCGGCTTTCTCCTTAACACATTTAAGCTGCAGCATATTTATGCACTAGCTCTCTTGGTTAAGATCCTTCCTTCTTGCAACCACGGCTATGACCACTCACCTAACTCAAAAGGAATTTCATGATTTCACATATCGGGTCTTTGCATGTGAGTCACCCCGACTCTCCCAACCTCTGAAATCCTGACAGAGGCTTAGCGCATGCTAGATCCTCCCTTATCCTCCATCCATACGACCTCTCACTATGACCTAGGGCCAAACCTTCAAAGAACTTCACAATTTTTCATTTCGCCAAGTTTTCTTGATCATCCTTCTAAAACCAAACTTTTGAGTTTCACTCGTCAGATCAACGGTCCACAATCCCCACAATCCAACGGTCTTGATCTTATTTTTGTGTATAGGGACTTCACGTTTCATGAACTTAGAGGACCACTCACCTCCCTTCTCCCAATATCCAAACTTCCGATACCTCCTTCTCTAGAAATGAATTAATGGTCCAGATCTCTCCTTGATTCGACGGGTCAGATCAAATTACGAACTTGGATTTTGCGAGTTCCCGGAACTCTTACCTCTGATTTCTTGAGTTGTGAACTCCCGCCAAGACTATATCTATGGTCCATGATATTCCTTAGACTAATGAATGTGATCCTTTCGAGAGTTCACACTTCACAAATCCTCACGACTTTTCCTTTTGACCTTTCCACTCTGTGATTCAGTGAAATGTTGATCTCTCTCCATGTGCGCTATCTCGATGGAACGTTTCGATGATTTCAGAATTTCATAACCCCGCTCCTGTTGTGTGCTTTGAAAGCTTATAGTTAGTGCACTTTACCATGATAAGGAAGCTATGATTCTTTTGGGCTCAGACAAAACGACTGAGATCTTTCTTCCTCTGTGCTTTCTCCCCATTGTCTTCATGTTGATCGAACGATCCAAATCTCTCCCCCTGAGCTTAAGATTTCTTCAGACTTATAATATTTTATAAAGATTCAAAGGTTTAGATCTTTGTCCTTCATGTGAGCTTGTTTCTTGGATCTCATTTTCATTTCTTGGAAAGATTTATCCCTTATAATCTTGATCTCCTGAAAGATTTCGATCTCCCAACAACTTCTTGCTTTTCTGGGAAATATTGTCTAACTCAAATTTAAAGATTTTTTGAAAATAATTCTTCCTTCCTTCCTGGTGTTCCTATGTTCTAGTCCTTCGACTTCTTATGGAGTCGCTTCGACACTGAGTTGAATTATGGATATTTTCACTCCTTGCAAAAGATTCTTACGCAAGATTTGGATTCTTGCGAATGACTGTATAGTCCTTGGAGCAGTCACTTTGCACTACTTGCAAAGGAAATCTTATGCTATTTCTTATGATCTTTACAAGTCGAAACAAACCCTGCCAATGCACTCCTTGAGGACTGAATGCACACCTTGCACCGACTCACAAAGAAAAGAAATTGAGAATTACACAAACATTTCAAAGCTACATACACTCATAGCAAGATTCATTCATTCTTGAAAAAAATAATAACAGAGAATTGCGAACAACAATAGTCTCACACATTTTGATCAATTTTCTTCAGTTATCTTCATTCAAAATGAAAAGATGATTACAGCAAAAATCAAAACAAAAACTACCATTCAGAAAATTCTTACTTGCTCGCAACCCTCCTTTAGGGCATACAAAACCTATCTTTATACCAAAGAGTCCTTAGGGTTTCCCCCCAACTACTCGTCATTCAAAATAAAAAAATTAACTGCTACCTAATTGCAGTTACATCAAGACTAAGGTTGACTCCCTTGTCACGCGTGCTCATTTTGTCTCCATGCATTCTCATTTTGTTTTCTATTAGCTTTAAACAATTGCAGTACTGAACAACATTTGAGATTTTGAAATTGTCCTCAAGCGTTGAGTTGTCCTGCCACATGTAGTTGTTGCTGATGTGGTTGCATCAAAAAGGTGGATGGAGTTGGTTTTTGTAGTGTTTGTTAGCACTATGTAAATGTATTTGGCTAGATGACAGACGACATAGGTAACTGTTTCAACCAACTTTAGGTTGGATTATGACCTTTAAAACCAGAGAGAGATCTCTCGAGCATATAACTATTTAGGATATTAAAAATATTTGGCAATGTGTGTACATAGGTCAGATCCTACCATGGTATAAAATTTAAGGGTGGCAGGACAAAATAGAAGAGAAGGTCCATTGGGCAATGGGGTTCATTCCTGAAAAGTATGAAGAGTTATAAGATATGTATTTCCAGAGGGAACAAAGGGAAAATAGGTATGATGTTCATCCAAATAAGTAATATGTGATGGCAGAGGAGAGAAAAGGAAATACTACTATCAACAAGAGGCGTCTAATAGAGGGTGAATCTCTTGGTGTAGTATTAGAAGAGGAAACATGAGGGCTGGATACTACAAGCAGAGCACCACTCACGAGTGAAGTCTGAAACAATAACCAAATATACATAAAAAGTATAATCCATGTGAGAAGGATCACCAACAAAAAATTAATTCCTTTTACTCTTTAAAGATTATTACTGGCAACAAAAACAGATTCATGAGTATGAAGGACAAGAAAAGACACTGAACATCAATAACGTGATGAATCTCAGATATCTAACACAAACCTTATCTTCTTATATTAAAATTTCATAAAAAAATACAAAGTTCTCCTGCTATGAGGGTAGGCCCCTCTCAGGTAAGTCCAACCATTCATTTATCTTTTTGATAGTATATATAGATAAGTTAAATATGGAATTCAAACTGAATCATCTTCCCCAAGATTCCAAAAATAACTATCAGTAACAAATGGAGTAACGTACTAAAACCGAGATCCTACTTTCTAGGGAGAGTTATAAAGAAAAACTAACATATTTGAGATTTTTACTCTGAACGCCACTTATCTGCATCATCACAAAATTCCCTGAAATATACTTAATTTAGCTTGAAATTTATTTCAGGTTTGTGATTTCTTCCTTTAAGGTGTGAAGCCAATCAGGTTGGTTCTCTCTAATACTTTCAACCACTTTAGCTTTAACCTCGTTCTTCCCTCTCTTACTCATTTTACCCTTGCCATCTTGTGTGTGATATATGTATGTGTACCCATTGATAATCAAATCCTTCATTATAGGATTTTATCTAATTTCTTCACCTGACCCTGGTTCATCTGCAGACTTTGTGTGAAATTTTGTTGCCAATATTCAGACAACAAACTTCTCTTTCTTCTTCATTGATAATTTTGTCATATTATTTGAAAATCTCGATTCGTTGAAAGCCATTGGGTCTGTCTTCTTCATTTCCTCTCATTTTCCCGGAAGCACGAGCTTACCTCCTTTGTCTTGTACAAGAATTAGATGAAAAATTTGATTCGTGGTTACCCATTATGTAATAAAAATGTTAATCTCCCAAAACAAGGTAATGTCACCCATGTTTTGAATGACAATCATCATTGAGTGCCAATCATGGGATATTGACAAAAGTCCTTGCAGGGATAACGAATTATCACGTTCATCTATTGATTTCAAAGGATAAGGCTTCAAATCAGTTTTTTGGTGGCTCTCACCCAGCATCGCAAGGACAAAAATTACCTAAACAAGTGTCTCCATATGATTTGACTGGCCGTCAACTTTCCCTTTCCACATCCGACCCTTGGATTTCACATATTTAATGATATTTTGACACGTGCCATTGGGTTTTGATTGAGTGGTTTCAAGATCACCTGATTTTCCCCCTGATATGCATCTAGTGGCACCATGTGGCCTCTAGGAGAAACCTTGGTATTCTTATCAACCCTCTTTCATAAGATTAACCTCCACATTAGTTCTCATCTTGATTTGATCCATGAAGGCTGATCCGTGGAAACTGAGATCTATGACCATCTAGGTCCCATCAACTTCACCTTGCCGCAATATTTAGCCACATCCTATAGATGTGCCTCCATCTTCTAGTTTATCACTCCTCTATAGTGATTTAACCTCTTTCTAWGTCCTGAGAATTGGACTCCATACGAAACATTTTTATAGTGATAACATGGACTCCAACTGGGGATGTTATCCTCCCTGCGAGGTAGCAAAGAATAGTAGACACTGTGCCTTATTAATTGGGGCTTCCCTTACAACATKTGTGTATAATACRTTGAATTTTCACCAATGGATGTTGAAACCGCAATTTGCACACTGCTCTCACTTGGAGGMTGAATGCTTTATTTGGAGACCTAAACTTGAAAAATCTTGATCCACAAGCGTATTTTCACCTACCTACCCTAACTACTCAAATGTAMTTCTAATCAAATGAAATCAAAATATCAATGCATCCATGTTATTATTTTATCCACTGTTTTTTTACTTTGCACAAGCTTGCTCCAAAGCCTGTTCACTGATAACCCATTCGAGAATTTATATATGAATTTGAATYTTAGAATTTCAAAAACATTGGGACCTTTTATTGTTTCTAGCAAAATTTYAAATGGATCTTCCAACACATGCATAAGACCACAATCAYGTTTCACTTCTTCCACTGCATTCTCTCTTTCATGCGATTTACCCTGTCGATTTCCATCAAAAGGCTAGAAAATCTGCTGAGACTACTGAATGTAACAACCTCCCRAATCCRAAGACAACACTGGATGAAAATAAATCACTGGTGTAAAACAACCCATACCTAATACTGATGTTKATTGGCCATTATCTTCATCTCTGAGCTTACAATCCATCCTAATCCTTAAATTTTGATTGTTAKAATTTTTCATATAACATGCCACAKGATCATGAAAAACATGAAAAATCATTTCTTCTTGACGAACAAAAATAGAAGGACAAGCCTCTTTCATAAGTGTTTGTTGTTATTTCTCTATTTATTTTGTTCTGAGAACATTTTCAAATGAAATGGTAGCAATAGGTTTGTCTACTCTTCCATGCACATCAACAAAAACATTCATACATCCTTGAACATATTCAAATATGACAACCATATTATGTGTATCAAGACTATCCTCTTGTTTATCAAACACTTTTGGTTTGGTTTTATTAACGTTCTGGAAGTTTGCTTGAGGACTGTCATTTTGACTTTCAAATGAATGAAGGGGAATAAGTTCATGTTCATAATCTTCTTGCAAATGTGAAAATCTAACTTCATCTTTAAACTGCTTCTTCCGTCGCTTGCTCCTTTTACCCTTTCCAACTTGCGTGTGATATATGTCTACGTACCCATTGATAATCAAATCCTTCATGATAGGATTTAATCTAATTTCTTCACTTGACCCTAGTTCATGTACAGACTTGTGTGAAATTTTGTTGCCAATATTTAGACATCAAGCTTTTGTTTCTTCTTCATTGATAATTTTGTCACATTATTTGAATATCCCGATTCACTGAAATTCGTTGGGTCTGTCTTCTTCATTTCCTTTGGTTTTCTCGGAAGTACAATCTTACCTCCTTTAGCTTGTACAAGAATTAGATGAACAATTTGATTCATGGTTACCCGTTATGTAATAAAAACGTTAATCACCCAAAACAGAGTAATGTCACCCATGTTTTGAATGTCATTCATCATTGACTACCAATCATGGTCTACTAACGAAAGTCCTTGCAGGGATAATGACTTTTCATGTTCGACTATTGATTTCAAATGATGACCCTTCAAATCAATTTTTTGGCGGCACTCACTCGACATCGCACGGACAAAAAGTACCCAAACAAGTGTCTCGAGATGGTTTGAATGGTCGTCAAATTTCCCTTTCCACATGAAACCCTTGGACTTGACATATTCAATGATATTTTGACACTTTCCATCAGGGTTTGATTGAGCGGTTTCAAGCTCACTCGCTTTCCCCCTTGATATGCATCTGTTGGCACCACATGGCCTCTAGGAGAAACTGTGGTATTCCTATCAGCCCACTTTCAAAAGATTAAGTTCCACATTATTTATTGGCCCGATATGCTCCAGGACTATTGATTCGTGGTGCCTGCGATCTGTGACCTGTTGAGTCCCATCAACTTCACCTTTCCGCTATATTTAGCCTCGTCCACAGGATGTGGCCCTGTCTGCTAGTCTATCGCTCCTCTATACAGATTTACCCTCTTGCTAAGTCTCGAGACTTGGAATCCATTTGAATTTTGTTTTACAATGATAACAATGTTCACTGGGGATTCTAGTGGATTTCGACATTATGTTGGTCGTTCATCACCACGGGCAGGTATTTTCACTACCCAACATATAGGATAGGTATCCATTCCATCATGCATTTTCACATCGTCCTATAATTGTTAATTTTTTTCTTAGATACGAACCCATTTGTTGCGACAAAAAACCTTCCATCTAGTATAAGTCATGTTGTTATCAAGTGGTAGAGACTTACTGAACATGGGCTCCCTAGTTATATCCCCTACTTCATTGGGTTCCCATGCATGAATTTTTTACATAGGACCAGGAGTCCCTCATAAGCTAGTACATGAATTTGTGTTGAGCATCATTTCTCACTCATAAACATGCTACCTTATACCTAGAGGACTCCTAGCCAAGGTTAATTTCATCTCTTTTCCAACTCGCCTTCAAAAATTGAAAAGATTGCCTAGTGATTTGTCCCTTTCACACTCATTAAATTGGACTTGAAAGGTCGTGAGTCTTAGTTAATATATTTTTCGACTCATTATCAAAAGGTGAAAAGATTTCCGAGTGAAATTATCTCTTTCACACTGGTAAGTTGGATTTGAAAAGACGTCTATTTGGAACAAGTTTATCCCTTTTCCACACCAAGTAGACTAAAAGTCATAAAAATAGACATTTTTTGGCGTTAATTTGTGATTGCATCTCATGCCCTTTATTGCAGTATTGAGCCTATAGCCAGTTCTCGCTTTGTGTTATAAGTTGTTTGCCTTAACAGTTTTTGCATCATCAACCAAGCAGAGCGTTGTTTATATCCTTCGCAATTTGACACCCTATACCTAGGAGGGAACATTCCCCTAAGTGTTTGTCTCCTGCATGCATCTCCTTGCATTGAGAATAAGTACGTTCCATTGCTAGAACTATTATTTCTTACTTGCGACACTTGTTTCCTCCTCTGTATGATAGCATTCATTTGTCTATGAAAAAAGAAAAAACAATGGGAGGGAAGGGAGTATTATCTTGTATTCGCAACAGTTGTGTCACCTTTGAATAGAGAACAAAGTTATTGATTCCATTTTTAATCATAATTTTTGGATTAGCATGGCCTTAGGAAGTTGAGCTCGTTACAAAGTATTCTCTACTAACTAGTTACTCTTCCAGTCCCTATAGATAATTTTATTGATGCCTCCTTCATCTCATGGTTTCATCATTGGTTCTATGCTACCAGAGTCCTATGTATTTCTCATTCTCTTGTTCAAAGGAAGTCTATAAACATGTGTCAGCCACTCCTCAAAAATATTGACTTTACATGTCGGACATACCCTCAGTTTGTCTCAAAGTCACATGATAGTGTAGCCCTATCATGAACCCTGGCCCTACTTTCATCATTGGTAGGCATCCTTGAACCCAACAATCGACATTTCATCATTGGTCATTGATTGGGTGGTTTCCCTTGTGTTCAACGGCAAGACATCTATTCACACATTGGGATTCATGCGGTTTCTTGGATTCCATTATCCTTATTGGTTGTTTCCTCACCTTTCTCAGTAGTTTTCATCATTGATTGTTATTCAAAGAGTCTTTTTCGTGTACCTCTTGCACCTGGCACAAGACAAATATGCATAGGTTCGTTAGTTTGGGAACATGTTCTTCGTTCGATTTCCACCAAATCATGAAGCTCTTTCTTTGTACCTCACATTGACTGATGAGAGATGCCTTAATTCTTCAGTTGTTCGACACCGACTCCTTTATTCACACATGTAACAATGTACTTGATGCCTTGATACCTACTTTCATTATCAATAGGTTGTCTCATGTTTTTTAATAGTATACCTCAATGACTAGTAATAAAATGATGTATCGTTGTGTTCGACCTCAACTCCTTTATTCACATGACATAGACTTGCACCCTTGGTGGATTCTGTAGAAGACTTGAAGACATCACTATGTGTCTGCAACTTTCTTGAGTTGTTTCTTCCTTCTCATTGGACCAGTACCTATATGACTGCAGTGATCATGGGAGATCATATTGTACTCCATTGTATACAAATATATTCATATTGGTGTTCAGACTGGTTCTACTAGGCCTTGTTTGTGACTATGACAACTATTGGCATGTAACCACATTTGTATTTTCCTATTCATGGCCATAGACATTTGTTTTGGTATATTTTCACATGGATATGGAGTGTAATTCTATTGGCATCCATGTATGCAAAGTCAGTGCAAAATGTAATGAGCAACTAGTTCTTCCAGTTGGTTCCCCATCACTCCACTTCTGGGTTGTTTATAATGTATTTTAGCCATCGCATATACTCCTCTGACCTCACACATTAGGGGGCATCTGTTATAGAAAAAAATTTCTCACCCTATGCAATATTGCACATAAGGCCTTTTTCCATTTCCCTATGCGGACTTATCATCTCTGTTTGAAAAATCTATAGCTAAAAAGACATATTTTTCCACATGTACACATATTTCCTACTATACAACATGCGTATATGTAGGCCGCTCCACTAAATCCCCCATACATCGGGATTTGTGCCAAAAAATGAAAATTAATGTTGGGTTTCCATGTCACGACAGGAGATCTATGATCTTTGGCTTTCCATATATTGGAAACGTTCCGACTCAACCCTTCAGTTTCGTTTTGAAGGCTATAAATGGGCCAATTTGGAGCTATGAAAACATGAGAAAGAATTCAACTTTGAGAGAAAAGTTACTCTGGAGGAATTATTTACTTCATATTGAGTATTTATCCCTTTTTCCTTTGATTCCTAACACAATGTTCATCCCTCAAGATCTTCCCTTATTGATTAAGAATCTCATTGTTTCTCTTTTATGAGATTGCCTTTGATGGAGGACTGAAGTGGTGGAGGCCCAACTGGAAGGAACTTATTTTATCGGTTTTGAACCATGCTGATACAGAATTTTGTAACATGTTCAATTATGTTGATCATATATTAATAGAAATACTCTTTTCCCTTCCAATTGATATCTTGCAAATATTTGAATTATTATTCCATGGGTGTATTTTTCATGTTTATTAATGGATTATGCTATTGAATGTGCCAACATCATTTATTATAACCATATTCTTTCTTTTCTTGGTTGTTGAGGAATAGTTGAAGGTATATTGCTTTGGTTCAAGTGCTCAGCAATGGACTTCATCGAATGTCTAGATGAGGTAGGCCCGTTATCTTTTCTTGCTAGCATATTTGTTTATATAGCATACTTGAGAAGAGCATTGATTTCTTCATTCATTTCCATCTATTGTGGTTTACCCTAGCCATAGAGATATTTTCCTCGTAACAATATTGTATCACCCTTAGGCCAATGGGATAGTAGAAGCCTTCAATAAAATTTTAGATCTTTCTCTGACAAAGATCTACAACATAGTGAGAGATGATTGGGACTTAGGGATCCCTAAAATATTATGGGAATATTGGACTACAATAAAAAATTTGAGAGGACAAACACTTTTTAGGTTGGTCTATGGGAAGGAAGCAGTAATGACGATGAAATTTATCTTGTTGAGCCTGTGCATTGCAGCGATTACTGATCTTTCATATTTTGGTGTAATCGAGGAAATACTACCAGAATTATTACAGCTTGAGGAAGAACAATTTTTCGTTGGATTACATCGACAATTTCAGAAGGAATAAGAAAATGAATGGAATGATAATCATATTAAGAAGAAGATATTCTAGGTGGGAGACGTAGCATTTTATATGAATTTTTTTTATGCAGCATACAAGAAAGTTTTGAATGCATTGATTAGGTCCATACGTGATTAAGTATGTGACAAAGGCAGGTGTTGTTTAGTTGGAAACTCGAAATGGACAAGTCTTAGGAGAAATAGTGAATGGGAGTCAGATGAAACTTTACAAGGAAAACCGACCTACCACACACTAGTCCGACCTTTGTAAGAATATATGTAGCATAGTAGTCATACTACAATAGGAAATTAAAATAAAGAAAAAGAAACAAAAATGAAAAAAAAGGTAATAAAATAAGTAAAGGAAATAAATGAAGATAAATTAACACGGTTCATAGGAAGGACTAAACATGAGAATTTCATATATAAAAATAAATGCGTAGAGGCAACATCGTGCAGAGGAAGTGAAACTCACATAGAAGAATATATTGCACCATTGAAGAGAAAGCAAGCTAGAAAATTGCGCAGATGAGTAATAAAGACCGCTAAGGGAATTAAAAGGTGGAAATGATGGTTACAAATCAATAATGACATGATATTATGGGGATGAATAGTCATAAATAAAAAAATCTAGTGGAGATCGTGACATACTAGCAAACTGAAGCAAAAACTAGCTAAATATTTTGAAAAAAAAACATCTTTAAAGCATACATTAATTGCACAACTAGTGGATTTGAAAGTTAATTCAGGTGAAAAGAGAGGTGGACAACTAGATAAGGGGCACAAAATTTATGAAGAGTCAAAAAACATTGTTCATTATCATTTAGAGTTGCATGTGAGTAACGTAGATCCGAGGGAAGTGTTACAGATCCTGACAAAAAACATAGAGCCAAAGT
>ML810158.1:0-46715 GCA_009831015.1 Picea engelmannii
TTCCTCCACTGTGCTTGGTTGTTGCATTGCTTGTTGATTTTCTGATTCATTCTCAATGCATATGGCCTTGGTCCACTCCTGGTCATGAGGTGTATTAGGAAAAAGGCTTAGTGATGCTTTTCTTTCTTTAATTTCAACCTCTCTCATCTGCTCACATGGCATTTGATCTTGGTTTCTTGATGAAACTAAGCTTGTGTCTTCAAGAGGAATAGGGGGTTGATAGGGCAGTTCATCACAATTAGAAGTGCTTGGGAAACTACATTCTTATGTCTTATCTTATGATTGTGAGGTATATTCATCATAGCTTGGCTTATGGTCCCAATTTCTCGGTTTTTCACCTCCTAAACTTAGATTATCATATTTTTCTTCTTTTTCAGCAACAAAAATATGACATGAGGGTTGAAACAAGCTATTGTTTCTTTGATGGGAATGGTACTTCTCTTATATAAGGTATTCAACAGATTGTTCATGTAAATCATCTTCATAATCATCATACAAAGGTGAATTAATTACCATTTGACTATTAATGGCTGAGGGGATTAGTACAATAGTTGGGACAGTTGGTTGTTCAGTGAAAACATCTGCATAGTCATCAAAACTTAGAAAATCATGGCACAATGGTTCATTAACAATAGGAGGGATTACAACAACAATTGGTAAGTTATGAATTCGGTCATGAAAAGCTACAACACTATCCTCATGATGAAATAACTCTGAACCTAAGATTACCTCTTGACTTAAAGAATCGAGAAAAGGAGGAGAAAGGGAAATGATGGATTGTCCATGTTGATCTTTCTCTTGGGGACCTAGATTTTGACATGAATGATGCATTTGTTCTTGAAATTTAGGAAAATCATTATGAAACCCATCATCTAATTCCTGGTCTCTGCAATCATCCCCTTCATCATCACTGCTAGAGGAATCACTTTTTGAATCCTGAATATATGATGCATACCCCTCACAACAATTCTCAAAAAGTCATTCAGCTGGATAAATTATCTTGCAATGAGAATAAAAAACATCATGAAAGTCCTTTAAAGAGGAAATAATAGAAGTAGGGAGTGTTCTATACCATTGCCTCGCATAGCCTTCCAATGAATACATGAATATATTCATCAATATATATTCATGATGAATGTCAAGCTACTGCATCAAAGCATGAAATTCATGAACATGCTCAACAGGGCTGTCATTCTCACCTTCATAAAATCTGGGCAACAAATATTTCCATTCATCAATTTGAGGCATGGGATGTGAATAACCATCTATGGCTGAGAAATTGAGTGGGGAAAACCTCCTGACCAGGATAGCCTTCATAGCCATTTAATTGGTCTCATTCCAGTGGAGTCACCATAGATTCTGAACAATGGAGTCACCATGGTGAATGTGCAGTCTTGAAGGTGTCCAACTTCAGTCACCATCTAAAGCTGGAGCTGTGCAGTGTCATTCTTCCTAGGGACATTTTCAATCTGCTCAAATATGTCCCTGATAATGGCACCAAAAATGTTAGCACTGAAAGTCACACTTTGTCTGCTAAAGTGTAATCTCAGCACCCATCATAATGTAAAAGATAATTTTTGTTTTGAATATGTGGATCATCAATATGGAGAAATAAATGGAGAGGGTTGCAAACTACAGATCGGTAGGCTACACCAATGGGAAATGGAGTCACAAACATTCTACTCATCGAAGGCACTAAAGTTGCTCAACAGAAAACAAGATTATATGTTGATAGGTGGAAGAATGAAGAAGGGAAACATAAGATAGAATGTTCACTAAACAGAGATCCTCTCAATTTAATGAATCAACAAATACTTGAATATAAATAATGACTGATGGGAAAAATACAGTAGATCCTTTGTTGCTTAGGGATCCATAAATCATTGGCAGCCTTTGATCCTCAAATCTGCAATATATTCAAATACGAAGAAATATAAACAGAAGATTTACAATCTGAAATCACAGCTCTCATGAGTCTCCAATAGCAGTAACGCTTATAATCATAAAATGCCCACAGGCTTACAAATGAACACACACATGAAAACTGCTTGCTCCTACTCTCTCTAGCCTCTCTTGGCTCATCAATCCCCCTTCTCCAAGAGATATATCCTTCCTTAAATAGAAAATAGCATCCAAATAACCTTATAAGTTCGAATCCCATATCCTCCATTGGATTCTAATCCTTGGAGATAGGTGGAAACAATCAAAGAGACAAAAATCCAACAAAGTACTAATTTTCAGGAATTTGTTGGAAATTATTAATAAATTGTTTCCACTTCATTGCATGAGGCCTTTGATGGATATAAAACTTAGGTGTAGGTGTCCCTTGACATATAACTGATCCTTGAGAATCCATTTGAATCCTCCTTGACAAGTAGCAACCTCCCAACAAGGTGAATATCCAAACCTTGATCGCTACAGGAAATTTTGTAGCGTTGTTGTAAAACAGTTATGCACATTCGGTAGCGTTTCTTATATGTTTAATATCTATAAAACCATAACACATTTTGAAAAACTAAGAGAGGTTTTTGTTATTTTTTATGTGATGAACAAATACCTCCTCCAATTTTCAAAAATCCCTTCTCATTTGTTCATAATACAAGTTTTAAGTTAGTCACTCAAAATTAGAAGAAGCATCCTTGCAAAATAACTCTGCACAATTTGGTCTCTGTCAAAATTTCGGTAGCGCCCGCCTGTGTGTCTGCATGCAAATTGGTAGCACCATCATAATTCATAGCTACATCACTTCAAGGTTGACATATTTGGTAGCATCCGACATGAAAACGGATTTAGTAGAAACCTATAAAATTCATAGCGCCATCATTACACTGCTTAACAAATTTGGTAGCATTTTAGGTAGTAAAATGGCAGACCATGCCATATAGACAATTTCACAGCACCATGGTGCTATAGAATGTGTATGATTTTCTATATGATGAGACTAATCAAGAACTTTGAGCTGATAGATGAAAGAATGTGTTTAGCCTGTTAGAGGTTATTTAGTTGTTTATGGAGAGGCAGGCCACTTCTAGCTGCAAATTATTGTGCTAACAACTCCCTTTAGTTTCTTAACAAAAATAAACATAACTAGTCAATCAAACAAACACATCCCTCCTTGTGGCTCCCATCATCATTCTCATAATTTGAAAATTTAATATCAATGATATTTTAAACCATATCCAAAAATATAATATCCAAAATATCCAAAAATAGTATGTTGTCCAAAAACTTCAGCAGTCAACTGTTCTCAACAATCAATAATAAAATATACACAAAAACCATATTTTCCACTTTGGGAGGCAATTTTCCCTTTGTTGTTGTTGTCTCCCTTTGAATTTTTTGAATTAGCCTTAGGTTGTGTGGAGCCTTTAGGCTTGATCTCACAAATAACATGAGATCATTCATCTCTCAAGTGCATGCAGGATGAAACGGATTTGGCTGAATCACTTGAGGGAGAGGAGAGGGAATCACCATCTTTTCCTTTAACATGCGTGTGGTGGGATTCGGTTTTGAGCCTCTTGCTTGCATGGGAATACTATACAGGTGAGTGTGCAGGGGAAATTTGGACATTTGGGTTAACCGATGGAGGAGGAGAAGGTAGATACAAATTGGGCTAGCCACAATGTTGGGAGACTATTGGGTGAACAATCTCCTGCCATTTGTCATTCTCATGAACTTCTGGTTGCAATGAAACATGAGGGAGAACAGGGATACCAGGGACATGATGGGGTTGGAAGGGAGGCCTTTCTGGCCTAGGTTGGACTACCCCTTGTCCAATCCAATTGAAGAATCCATCTTCGAAGAGATGGTTTAACTCTTGTGGATCTGCATCAAAATGTATCGAGAATCTTGGACTTCTCGGGCCTCTGTTCCAATTCCCTCTGCCCCTGTTATTTCGGCCATGGATTCCTCTGCGCAAGAAGCTCATCCTGTATGCAGCATTTATTAGAAACTAGATTCTTAAACAAACCATACATGACATCTCTTTAATATGAAACAAATTTTGGCTCAGTAATTACACCAGACCCATGCAATTCAATCCATAAAATTTATTTAATACTTGACAATGAGCAGGGGGTGAATAAGGGTTCTGGGATATCTAAGGGGGTTGTATTGAGCGAAAAAAGTGATAATATGAAAAGGAGTAAGAACATGATTACTGCTAAAAAAATAATTAAACAATCAACTGTGTTGCAATAACAAAATCATATCAACTGTGACCCATCTCTGTGTCATCCTTTAATTGTTGTAACACAGAGTTTCCATTCAATTTTAATTTAATTTTAAGAACAAGGCATGCAAAGTGAATCTGTGATTGTGAGGGAATTCGTAATGTGCAAAAAAGTGAGATAATGACAAGGAAATTAATGGATATTGTTCATAAAACAAATTAAGTAATCAATAATCATAACTCTGTATTAAAATCAATCCAAAAAGAACCAACATTCACTGTTTCTCAACTGTATACCAAAATTTTTGTTGTTCCCATAATTAAATTTCTCATAATCCATTAATTCATAACAGTCTATGTGATCATAACTCAGAACAAAAATGTTTCCATTCAATAGTCATGTTTAACAAAGCGTTGATCCCTTCCTTTCTTTCTTTTTTTTTCCTCTTTTAAAAATAATCAAAAAAAATGCACATCAATATGCTCGATGTCAATCAGTGATAGTTCATAATACATCACGATAACAATCAACATTCATTGTTTAATAATTGGGCCCAATTAAAATATACACAGGTCTCTTTTAAAAACGCGAACAGACCTCAAATCATGCCCGATTATACACAGCCTTCATCATATCAATCACAAAACCTTGAAATGAAACAACAGTCGACCAAAACAATAAACCCTGAGCCTTATCTCTCTAGGTATAACTTCCTTTTAAAACCATTGGTAATATGTATGATGATCCAATCATATATATGAAGGTAACATAACCAATTACACATAGGAATCATTTTTAAAATTGGCCATAACCTTGATCGGGTCTAGCAGGAACCACACAAGTGTCTCCATATGCAATCAAGACCACGCTAGTAAAAACACAGTGAGTGAAACCATAATGAAAAGAAGACATCTCTCTACTATATTCAAGTGCTTGTTCCCATTTTTATTTGTTCAACCAATTTTATCATAGAAGGATGAGACATAGACTCGATGAAAAACCTCCATAACCATTTCACTGATAAACCAATATTTGACAACCCAGAAGGTGCCCGAAGGAAGCAAAGACAGTTGGAATCTAAATCGGGCTCTGTCAAAAACAAATGCGGGGAGACAACAAGAGTGCGTTCATCTTTTAACAATAACACAGAGATTTGATGGTCTTCCGAGATTTCTATCAACCACAGACAAAAAAACCTTTTGAAAAAGATAGAGCAGTGAGCCACACAATCTTACTTATTGCTCCAAGTCTTGGACGGGACCAATGATCAACACTTGGTGAGAGAAAAGGAAGGAAGAATAAAATAACCCAGTGCACATGGTGCGTTTAACACTTGCATAGGAGAGGCGAAGTTTAATTAAACAGTGGCATTTATTAAAAGAAAAAACAAAGATATAACATCTCTATCCAATTACTTAAGAGTCGAACAATCTGACACCAACACCAACGAGGATGGACACATCTTTTTGACATAATGCCGAGATACAACTTGTATCAATACACAACCATACAAACATATAATAGTGTTAGGTCCACCCAAGACTAGATATTGGGATACTTCGGTGAAAAGACAGTAAGAACGGGCCAACGACCATGACTCGGGGTTTGAATAAATCACACAGCAATTGTTGGCAATCCCTCTACTACTGGATAAGGGTTACAATCATGATTGTGGGGAAACGAAGTAACTGACAGTAATACACAGAACGAAACCCTCCATCATCAACCCAAAGTGATACGTACCACCATTCACTTATTATTCCACAGAGACCCATCATGATACTAATTGACCGAGAAACCAGTCAATGCGCAACTTAAAATACCCAATTCTTTTGCTTGCAATCCCAAACATTTTACAGTCATCACGGAGAGTTATAACACACATCTAAACAGTCGAAAATCTCAAGAACGCACAGAATCCAAGCATCAATGAGCCATCATTTATTCATAGAACAGAGAATACCTCATGGATGGAGAGAAAAAGAATCATACCTATGGAAAAACGCATAAATGGCGAGTTTGTCGAGCCTTCTTCCCTCCAAGCGCCTGAAAATGCGGAGCTTCACAACCAACAGATCAAAAAATGAAACAAAGGAACAATGCTAGGGTGATGGTCGATAGGGGGAGTATGGAGTGATGTGCAGTAAATGCACATCGCTTCCATCACCTAGCCTATTCAATTCGAAGTACGAGATAACCCAACAAGCATTACACTCACCAATCAATTAAACAATGTATTCAATGCCAAACCATTGTGAAATCTGCGATGATATACATTGCATAGTGCGCCACCCAATATCATTTACACGTTAACTCTTGCCATAACACATATTAAATTTGCTATATGCATCCCATTCAAATCTAATTAAATTCGCATATCCCACTAACCAACAATAGCATAATAGTTAGGACTAACACTAATATCTTTTAACTTTTCCATTCAAACTTGCATATAATCCTTTATCATAGCTCAAACATATAACTTATTTCCCTTTAGGATTTATTTCATAGGTTTTTTTCTTTGTTTTGATTATCATACCACTAAAATATATCTTTCATATATGTGGCTAGGTAATCGATCACAAGGATTAGTGACGAGGCAAAATCATAGCAATTGTAAATAGCATTCTCCTCATAATCATAGAACTATTTTGTATCGAAAAGCATTCCACAAAAATGCATCATCCACCAGTTATCATGTCAAATGAAACCAAGACTGCATCGTCAAAAATGTAGGACTGTATAGGCAGCATCAAAAATAGCATCAAAACATGTATAATATGTCTATCCTTGTGCCTCTAGTCTACAAGGGGGTCCCACCTACTAGTATTATATTATTAGCATAGTTTAAATAAAAGGGATTTAGCAATACTTTGTGGGCGGAATTCATCGTTACGATTTTAATCGTCAACAAACTAGAGAATCCACAGGGAAATCCGTTTCCAACATATTAGGAACTCATAATGTCTAGTTTCGCAGACCAAGTAACATTAGATCAAGAAGATATAAATCAGAATGATTATGCAACAGGGGGAAGTGAGTGGATTTAATGAAAAAATGACCGAGAATTTGGAAATAACTCGTGGAAAGTGTTAAGTATGAGGGGGTTTATCCCTGTAAGAATAATCATTCAACTAAAAAAAAAAATTGACTTCAAGGAGAAAAAAAAATTGAACTTTCTCTTTTGGATCTCTAAATGGATGAAGAAAAGGAAAGCAAAAGTGTGATAAAACCAACTATCTCATAAAACAGCAGTAAAAGCAGATAACAATTTCAATGATGCCTTCAAGGGGAACATCATGATAGTTGTGTAATCTTCATTGTTATTGACTAACAATACTTTGCAGAAGTGTCATTGTGGCAAAATTGATCCAACATTTTATTTTTGACAAAAATTGAAGTCAAAAAAACAAAAGCAAGAAATTTCATAACAGAAATGAAATAGCAAAATTGAAATAAGCAGAAATGAAATGACAGAAAATGAAATAGCAGAAATGGAAAACTACTAATGTAAAAGCAGCAATGAAAAACTACTAATGTAAAAGAAGCAATGAAAACTACTATAATACAGAACAATCCAAACAGTGTTAATCTCTTCAAGTTGGTTCCACGTAATGCTTTAAGTGGGAACCGTTAGTGTTGTAAGAAAACAATGGCTCTTGTAAGTCCTTTAGAATATAAGAATTTGCACCCAGGAAAAAAACGATCTTAAAAGGACCCAGCCATAATTTTTGAAACTTTGAATGTCTTCCTCTATCAACATGAGTTGAATCCCACAACAGTACCTTCTCATTGACTTTAAATTTGACAGCTTTGACACTCTTGTTGAAATATTTTTTAATAGTCTGATGTCTTCTCTTTATATTACCCAAGGCAAACGTCCTTTGCTCCTTTAAAGCCAGGAGTGCATTCATTCTTTGAGAAACATCAAAATAATTTAATTCTTCGACCTGTAGCATTAACCTTAAGGAGGAAAGTTCCAACTCAGTAGGAAGAATGGCTTCTTGACCATAAACAAGCTATAAAGGAGTGCAACCAGTGCTCACCTTGGTGGTAGTTCGATCTTCCCAAAGGGCGTAAGTGAGGAGGGTGTGTCATTGACGAGACTTATCTTCGATGAGCCTTTTGATAATTCTCACCAGATTCTTATTGGTAGACTCGGCCTGCCCATTTCCTTAGGGGTAATAATTTGATGAGGTAAAATGTTTAACCCCAAACTTAGCTAAAAACTGGGTCAGCTTAGCAGAAATAAAAGGGGGACCATTGTCTTTAATAATTTCCAAAGGAAGACCAAATGTGGAAAAAATATTATTTTCAAGGAAATAAATCACCTGCTCATCTATTGAATGTTTAAGCGGTACAGCTTTAACCCATTTTGTAAAATAGTTTGTGGCTGTCAAGATAAAGACTTGTCCTGCTGAAGACGGAGGATTAATAGTACCAATAAAGTCCAAACCCCATTTTGAACAAGGAAAGTTCGGGAGGACAGGTTGTAACGGCATGGCTGAAAGGAATTCTTTCCCAGCAAATTTATGGCACTTGTCACAAGATCTTGAAAAAACATAAGAATCACGAAAGATTGAAGGCCAATAGTATCTTTTTCTGATAATCTTAAAAGCAGTGGTTTTAGCAGAAAAATGGCCTCCTACATGAATAACAAAATTTGAAGAACCATTGGTTTCTTGCAACAGTTTTCGTGCTTCCTCATTGTTTACACAGCGAAGCGACATACCATCGGTAGATCTTCTAAACAAGAAGTCTCATATAATGATGTATATAGCATATTCGAGACAGAGCCTTATCCTTTGATGAGTGTTTAAGTTATCTGAACATATTTTATTTTGAAAATAGTAAACCAAATTTTTATACTAAGGATGTTCAGACACGGGAAGGATTTGACTATCAATGTAGAACAATGTTTATAGAGAACTATCATGTTCATCAATTTCTTCACTAGTTTCAGCATGATGAGCTAAGTGAAGGGCTAAGTCACGTCCCTTGATGGTGTTAGAAGTCGTGATAGTTAAATCATGCTCCTGGATCTTGGAAAGCCAATGTGGAAGCTTCCCTGAAAGATAAGTCTGTGAGAGCAAAATCTTGACAGCAGGTAAAGGGACTTTTACCAATGTGTGCTTACCTAAGATGAAGTGGAAAAAAATTTCAACAGCTTTAACAAGAGAGAAAGCATGTTTTTCAATAAAAGAATATTTAAACTCATCATCAAACAAGCTTTGACTCATGTAATCCAATAGTTTTTCATTACCTTAGTCATCACCTTGCATGAGGATAGAAGAAACTGCTTCCTCTATGGCATTAGTATATATAATAAATTCTTTCTCAAAATTTGGCTTCGCCAAAACCGGTGTGGAAATGATTGCTTTCTTGATCCCTACAAAATCATTTTCGACATCATCTATCCAAGAAAAGGAACGATCTTTCTTAAGCATATTATGAATTGGCTTGACCATTACAGCAAAATCAGGAACAAACCTACGGACAAAGTTAATAACACCCATAAAATCTTGAACCTCCTTCTTGGAAGTGGGAGCAAGCAGATTTAGGATAGCAGCAATCCTTTCAGGATCAATTCTTATTCCTGAATCGGAGACAATGTGTCCAAGGAACTTGCCCTTGGTAACGCCGAAATAGACTTAGAAGGATTTAGAGAAATGCCAAATTTTTTGCATCGCATGAGAACTCTTTTAAGATGACCAAAATGATCTGATCGATTTTTAGAATACACAGTTAAGTCATCAAGATAAATCTGAATAAACTTGTCGATCAAATCGTCAAAATCTATTTGCATAGCTCTTTGAAAATTGGCACCTGCATTAGATAAACCAAAAGGTATACATTCATAAGCAAAAGTTCCCCAACGAGTAATAAAAGTGGTTTTATATTTATCTGCCCTTTTTACCTTGATTTGATTATAACCAGAAAAACCGTCAAGTAAGGACATCATCTGTGACCCTGCAACTTGCTGCAAAATCATTTCCATATTAGGGAGAGGAGAGTGATCTTTTATACTATCCTGATTCAATGCGTGAAAATCTACGCATAATTTGATTTGACTAGTTGTTTTATGAACGGGAACCAAATTGGAAACCCATTCAGAATACTTAATTGGGAAGATGATCTCAGCCTTCAAGAGTTTTTCCAAATCCTTTTGAATAATTGCTTCCAGTGGCTTCCAGTGCAGGGTTAATGGGTCTTTGTTTTTTCCTAACTTGTTTTATTCCCTCCTTGATAAGAATGGCATGATGTATAAGATCATGATAAAAACCATGAAGATCCTTAGAAGACCAAGCAAAAACATCTTGAAATTCACCAAGCAGCCTAACGAACTTCAATTTTTCTTCATCAGAACATTGGGCACCTATTTTAACATTCTTTGGAGACTCGGGTGTTCCAATGTTCAAGGAAATGGTTTCACCCACTTTCATTTTTTACTCTTCTTCTTTATGTTTCTCTTTGTTGCCTACATCACTCGATGAAAATGAACTTTCTAGAGGAGTCAAGCCTTTAGGAATTTTGTTATCTTCCATTGATATAATTTCCTTAGGCATATAAGGTTCATTTTGAATGAAAGCCCAGATGCTCTCATCACTAGGGAATACCTTCCATGACTCTATATTGTCAGGGATGTGTGGACGATACATAGATTGAAAGGTACAATTATATCTTTGTAGCATAAGTTTCCAAGTAGGAGAGGCTGCAAAAATAGCTAACCAGTCATCCATTGAGTTCAATTCCCTTTTAACATGAGTGTTGTTGAAAGATAGTAAGTTCGATATAAGTTCCCAAACAGTTTGGGTGTAGCGTTTCATTAACTTGTTTCTAGGAGAGTATATCTTACGTACAAAGTTTACAACAAGTTTGAAATCCCCAAAAACTGTAAGGTGACCACAACCCAGATTATAGGAATTTTCAATGCCTAACAGTAATGTTTCAAATTCAGTGACTTTGTTTGTGCAAGCAAACTCTAACCTATAGGAAAAGTTATGAATTTTACCCACAGGAGAGTACAAGATAATACCAACTCAATTTCCTTCATTGGATAACGAACCATCAAAGTGCATATGCCACATCCCATCATCTAAGTCGATTTGTTCCAAGGTAGTGTTTTCCTCATTGACAAATATGGAATACACTCCTAGGTCTTCCTCGACATAATTCACATTAGGTTGTGGAACACTTTCTATGTAAGGTGAAATTATCCCCTCTCTTATGACTATGATGTTTTTCCCATTCCGAGGAATGGATAAGTGTGTCCCATCGAGTGAGAGGTATCCACCCATAAAATCTTGCCAATATCTTCCTAATATGATCGAGTAATTACTCACTGGCATATCAATTACCTGAATATTAAGGGTTGTCCTTATTTCAAGGTGCACGCACAAAACCAAGGTCACGTCCTTGATTTCACCTATGGTCATTTGTTGTAGACTATTATAAGAGAGCATGCTTCTAGAGTTTTCATTTGTACAAGATAATCCTAGCTCTTCCATAATAATATTCGACATTACACTTGGGCCCTAACCGCCGACAATGAGGCAACAATGGGCAATCTTATTCATAATATTTACTGAAATATAAAACAGGGGGTTTTTTACAGGGTGTCTAAAGTTATGTACACCTACTTTATTTACAGATGAATCATCTTCATCTATATCTTCATAGAGGTTGGCTACAACATAAGCTTTTCCTTCCATGAAATGTTTTAGATGCTTATGTTGTTCAGGGATGGCAACCATGTCTAGGAGGGTTGCATCTTCTTTGATGTTGGCCAACTGAATTAGAATGTTGTATTTGGAAGAGGGAAGAGGGGAGGTAGTTCCTTGACTATCAGAAGCCTTAGGAACTTGAACAGTAGCAGTTGGTGAAGATAAGCTTGGGTTAGAAGAAGTGCAGGGAGGATAATATTTTCTTTTGGGAGCATAGGATTTATTCCTAGTATTTATGATCATGACATCTTTTGGCTCTGCAAAGTCTAGGATAGAAATAGTATTTTCATTTCTCTTACCAAATATTTTATCTCTAGCATTCTTATTTACCTCACATGCACTTTCCTCATGGTGTTCTTCGCAAAAGTTACACCAACTACGAGGCATGATAGCTTTAGGATGAAAATTATTTTCATTTGGATTTCTAAAGGGGGGTGCAGAAGAAGATGAAGCTCCAAGGGTAAGAAAGGGGACATTTCATTTATGTTCATAAGCTATCATTCAATTATTCATGTCTTGTACAACCATTAAGAGGGTGGACATGTCTGTCTGTTTAACTCAGACTCCCTTAGGAAGACTTGTTCTTTCAAGTTGTTCTTCATACTCTAAACAAGTGTGCTGAGCAGAACCAAGGTTATCAATGGTCTTTTCCTCAAGCCTATGAAGATAGGAGGAAGGAAATGCATTATAATAATGCATGAAAGTGGCTTGGTTCTGAGGGTGAATGAGTTCAGGGATTTGATTGTATAATTTGGTGAAACACGAGTTAAAGGACTTGATAGTCTCACCATCCTTATAAGTGATGTAGTGTACTCCCATAACTGCTCGGTTGGGCTTTTGGATTTCCCATAGGTATATTTGAACGAATAGACTAGCACCTCCCAAGTAGATAATATTTTAGGGGGTGATCAAATAAATCGACTGCATCCTTCCCTTCAAGGTAATTTACAATTAAGCGCATACAAGTATCGTTGTCATTGGCTCATATGTTGTGACAGGAATTAGAAAATTCCACCAAGTGTTCATTCGTAGTGATAGTGTTATTCCCTGAAAACCTAGGGAGATGCTCTTTGAATTTAGGAAGTGAACGAGTAAAAGGTTCTAGGTTAAGAGGGGAGGAAACATGTCATGGGGTAGTTGTAGCATCTTATTCAAACTGAAAAATCCCATACTTCTTAATGACTTTGGTAGGGTTTGTAGTAGATTGGACAGGGACTTGGTGTTGATACTGAGAGGGAGGTGAATCAGTATCAAGTACAATTTAAAACCTTTTTCAACTTATACTTAAACCATTCAACTATATCCAATGAGCAATGAACAATAGTATAAGAGTTACACCAATACACCACAATACACCATGCACAATATATGAGAAATAATCAATAGTTATTGTTCAAGGGAAGTAATGACTTCCAAAGGTAGCTACAGATTCCAAATGTAAAGGGAGGGATAAACCTCCAAGAGGAAGATACAATCCTCCAATATCAAGAGAGATTTGAACTCTCCATCATTTCCCCTTCCTTCCACCCAAGAATATATGAGAGATAATAAAACTTTACATTAAATCATCATCATCAACCAATCATCACATAGAACTTGATAATGCTTCCTGAAACTTCTTCAATTTCTGCAATTCTTCAATTCTTGGAGTACTCTGATCCTATAGATAATATTACTCAATGTATTCTCTAAAACTCCTCTAATTTTCACTCCTTGAATCCTCCCCAAAAAGAGGTTATAGAAAGAATGGTAGACTTTATTCAATTTTGGTCTATTCAGAAGACCCAACTTGTACAGCATGCCCCGCGCTCAATATTTAACATTCGATTCTAAAACTCAAAAAAAAGAAACTAAAGTTCGTACTCTTTCCAATGGAAGTGGTCCCACTTCATTTGTATTCTATATGAAGAAGTTATGATTGTTTTACCCGGAACACCTTTTTATTGACTAGCTTTAGGACTGGTCACAAACCCTATCTTCCACAGAGTGTATCTCCATAATTATAACGAATCAAGAGCTGAAATTTTTACCAGAGGTACCTTGATATGTCTTCTCAATACCATAACGATTTCGACATCTAAATCATTCTAGAAAAAACTTTATAGCAAAAATGGTAAGATGACTTGAAAATAACATACCTTAAAACACATCACCAAAAGACTTCATCCTCCCTTGAAATCCAGCGTTCTTTTACTTCTTATTTCCTCTGAAATTCGACTTGTATAAAAATGAATGTATAATGATGTTTATTTATACCATTTATGTCACTTCCTTTTAACATTAGGGCTGACCTGACACTTTCTTATTTTGTAATTATTTTCTTTAATTATCTTCAGGGCCTACATGTACTTCCTTCTTCAATTCACTTTGTCATCTTCAAAAATTCATTTCTCCTCAACCATGAGGATCCACGTGACGTGCCACATACCACTGGAAACAACATGATATATATTATCCATCCATGGGTGTTGTATCTACATGTGCATTTTCCTTCATGTCCAAATTCCTTCATCAATCTTGCGGTCCAAAACCCATGACTAGGGTTGACATCAATGACAACAACCAATCTTCCAACACTTGGTGACTATATAAGCTACCAATCACTGACGAAGTTGAATATTGAGATGAAGAAGCAACTCCAGTTCCACCAGAGCCACCACTAGATGTCATCTTGTGATTGATAGGTAAGGGAGAGAAATACGAACTAGATGAATCAGATAAAGTTCTCCTTAGAGCACTTTGTTGGGTTGACAACACAACGTTTCTTCTTCCTATTTCAGCAATAGGATTAATTTATGGTGATAAACCTCTTCTTCTCCTAGAAAAATGAGGGTCTAAGGACATGAAAAGTGTTGGTTTTTATTCATATGAGATATGAGAGATATTCGATGTATTATTACAATAATGAGTGTTCCATATATAGGGAACATAAGGTGACCATCCATGAACGGATGCGTCCCTTGAATAATCAAAAACTATTTATTATTATCATTTACTTATAATATACTATATTTAATAATCAATAAAAATTGTGTTATTAATTATTATCTTTAGAGAATGTCTTCCCGATGTTGTCTAAACATCAACACTCCCTCTCAACGAGGGTGACATTCTGCAACATGCCACTCTTGTCTTTGAAGTATACAAACTTCACCCTAGACTCATGACACTTGTCTGTTAGTCTTGGGAGACATCTCTCTCCCACCTGAACCAAGGAGAAACTCCTTTTGCGGCTCTCCTTCTGAGCCAATTAACTCTCTCTAAGATTAGGCTCACTTGGGTATGCATGTAATAGCATATAGCATATTGAGTCTTTATCATTCCTTGTCAAATCACAATGACTAGGACAAAGACCACACCACGATCTTTCACCACAGGCACACACCTATGAGTGAATGTCGGCTTGATGCTAACTGACACGTGGAAAGAACTTCAAGCACCTCGAGTCCATATTATTCATTGTCATGATCAAGGAAGGACTACGTCTGGGCCCATTTATCACAAGTGCACCTTTGTGATAAATGTATCCTATCTCCCTTGGTCTGCAGCCCAATGTAGGAGAAGTTATGCCCGATGTTGAAACATCAACACTCCCTCTTAGCTAAGGAGGTATCTTTCCATAGTAGTACACAACTACTGTCCAGAGACACGCAGTCTCCGTGAGTAGTACAAAACCACCATAGTACTAAAATATTTGTCACACGTGGCACTCCCAGGTGGACTTCTAAAGGATACTCCCTCTAGGAACACGTAGGGTCAACTCCCCATAGTGTGAGACATCAAGGGTCAACTCCCTTGACATGTCTTCATGTTCTCTGAACATGGACGATGGGCTATAAGCCCAAATGCACTTATTCCTTCTCGAATAAGTGTCCACACATATCAACTCAACTCAATTAACAGAGGAGTACGATCTAGAGAAATTTTGTCACACATGGCACTCCATGTGGACTTTCAGAGGCTACACCCTCTAGAAACATTAGGTTCAACTCCCATAGTGTATGACGTCAAGGGTCAACTCCCTTGACATGTCCTCATGTGCTCTCCACATGGGATGTTGGGTTATAAGCCCAATTGCACTTATTCCTTCTCGAATAAGTGTTCCACTTATCCCTCCTCAGATAAGTGTCCTCACAAATCAACTCAACTCAATTCACAGAGGAGTACGATCTGGAGTAAGATTGTCACACATGGCACTGCATGTGGACTTCTAGAGGCTACACCCTCTAGAAACACTAGGGTCAACTCCCATAGTGTATGACTTAAAGGGTCAACTCCCTTGACATGTCCTCATGTGCTCTCCACATGGGACGTTGGGTTATAAGCCCAACCGCACTTATCCCTTCTCGGATAAGTGCCCCACTTATCCCTTCTCGGATAAGTGTCATCATAGATCAAATCAACGCAATCACGGAGTAGTACGATCTGGAGAATGTCTCGGGAAGCTGCAAACATCAACACTCCCTCTCAATGAGGGAGGCATTCTCTGCCATGCCAAGTCTATCATGGAAGTACTTGAACTTCGTCTTGGTTTGGTAAGAACATTAGCAACCTGCTCATTTGTAGGAATGTACTGCACCAATACTTCCTTCCTCTGTACCATGTCTCGGATGTAATGGTACTTGATCTCAATGTGGTTCAATTTGTCATGAAAAACCGGATTATCAGAGATCTTCACACAACTTTGGTTACCATAATGAATAACGATGGAATCCAACACATGTTCAGATAGATCTGCAAGGAGCTTGTGAAGCCACACTGCTTCACGGACTGTCATACTTAATGCAATGTATTATGCTTCTGTTGTGCTCAACACCATAGAAGTTCATTTCCTGCTACACCAGGAAACCATGAAATATCCCAAAGTGAAGCAACACTTGAAGGTGCTCTTTCTATCCACTGCGCTCCCTGCCCAATCAGAGTCAATATATTCCTGCCATATTATATCAATACTGGAAGTATATCTCAGACCATGTCGAATTGTGCCTCGCAAGTATCTCAACACATGCTTCAGAACAATCTAGTGTGTCTATCTCAGTTGGCTCATAAATTGGCTAAGTGCACTCACTGCATAGCAAATATCTGGTCTAGTGTTAACCAGATACATCAATGATCCAATCAGTTGTCTGTACAAAGTCAGATAAATTTCGTCAAAATCGAAAGAAGACACACTTAGTTTCTTTAGATTCGTCATCATAGGTATAGCCACGGGCTTGAAGTTCAGTATCTCAAACTTCTTCAATATCTCAACTATGTACTTCCCCTGACTCAGGAAGATCTCATCAGTTCTCTGCCACACCGCTAGTCCCAAGAAGTAGTGAATCATACCAAAGTCCTTTATCTCGAACTCAGAGGCCAACACATACTTGCATTCAATAATAAGGCTCTATGTACCGGTGAGGAGTAAATCATCAACGTAGAGGACCAGAATCAAGGCCTCACCATTAACAGTCTTGTAGTACAGGTTAGGATCAGCAACACTTTTGCTGAAGCCCAAAATCATCAGGTGTCCATCAATCCTCGCATACCAAGCTCGAGGTGCCTGCTTGAGTCTATATAGGGCCTTCTTCAATCTACACACATGAGACTCCTTTTCATGTATGACGAAACCATCTGGTTGTTCGATGTATATTTCTTCCTCAATCTCTCCATTGAGAAAGGCTATCTTCACATCCATCTGATGTAGTTTCCAACCCATGGATGTTGCGAGGACAATAATCGTCCGGATAGAAGTGTATCGAGCAAAGAGAGAAAATGTCTCCTCATAATTTATTCCCTCCACCTGAGAGAATCCTCTAGTAACAAATCTCGTTTTGTGCCTCTCAATGCTCTTGTCAACTGTGTGTTTGATCTTGTAGATCCATTTAGAAGTTACTGCAAACTTCCCCCCAGGTCTCGGAACAATATCCCACACATCATTCTTCATGATGGACTGATACTCCTCCATCATGGCATCTCTCCATACTGGATGACTAGATGCCTCTTCATAATAAGAAGGCTCAAAATGAATGATGTCGTTCATAGTTGTGGCATAGCATGAATATATCTGAGGTATATTTCTCTCTCAGAAGGAACAACGAGGAGATGCATGTCCTTCTTCCTCCTCTTCAGAGTCTGACGAGCCCATGCAAGTATCTTTCGAATTACTGCAATATCTCTAGGAACATCAATTGGATCTAGAGGATCAATGTGATCAATTGGATCAGTAGGCTCAACTATCTCACTCTGAAATGTTGGAGGGTGAGGGGGAGAAGGCACCATCTCTTCCGGTCTCTTACTATCAATATCCATCTGAAATCCTCTAGATCTCCTAAAGGCTACCTCCTCCTCTATCTTCGCTCCCTCTGGATGTAGTACCACCTCCCTCTCCGGGAATGCCTCTACATACATTGGAACCATTTCCATGTATGCTTGCTTCATCAACATCTCATGGCTCAACCATCGATAGAATACATCCAACAGATTTTAAAAGAAACAGCAAATCTGACAATCTAAGTAACTATATCAGCTGCTTGTAAACGTAAGTCACGCTGAAATAACCCACCAACAGAAAACTCCATCTAACAGAACGTCTGGCGTCGCAGCTCTGCCCGGCATTAAAGTTGGGCTTCAAGTAGAATGGTCGAGTTTCTTGGCTGCCTGGGCGTCCGCCTGGGCTTGGGCCTTCTTGAACAGCTTATGATCGGTGTGCTCTTTGAAGGTCTTTGCCGGAAATAATGGAGGATTCTTCTCGTCCACCACCTCCTTTATTGGTCCGATCACGGCATCTTTCGGCGGATCGCAGAACACAGCCCATGAAATTCTCACTTTCTCTTTGTTCACCAGCCCTCTATGCAGGCCGCTCCTGAATTTTCTGTTGCTCAATATCTCGACTTGATTGCCAATGTGGACAATGAGGGCACCTGGAATGCATTTGGCGGTGACCCATTTTCCCTCTTTGAAGAGATATGGACACAAAGGAGAAAGAGAAAGGATTGTTATTACAAAGAATTTGGGGAATTCAATGGCAATTACAAAGATGAGTTGCTTCTTATTTGACCAGTTGTCGCGGCTCTTCGATCAGAGAAGATAGAAGTGAAGAGGCGCAGAGTTCCATGTAGGATAAAACTCTGCCCCCAGCCATCTTATTATCATCCCAAGGGACGATTAATTCCTGCAAAATAAATTCTAAGCAGGACTAAATCTCCATATCCTCCTGGTCTCTCCCGTGAGGGAGTCACACCCAGTCAACCGGCTCTGATACCATGTTGGTTTTTATTCATATGATATATGAGAGATATTCAATTTATTATTACAATAATGAGTGTTCCATATATAGGGAACATAAGGTGACCATCCATGAACATATGCGTCCCTTGAATAATCAAAAACTATTTATTATTATCATTTACTTATAATATACTATATTTAATAATCAATAACAATTGTGTTATTAATTATTATCTTTAGAGAATGTCTTCCCGATGTTGTCTAAACATCAACAAAAAGAAGATCACAATTGAAGGAAAAAGAAAGCTATGGTTGATTCCTAGGTTGTCTTTGCCTAGCTTCCCAACGTTCTTGGGCACTTATGTCTTGTTCAATTGCTTTCCATGAGCGATTAAGCTAAACACTGGTATTAGCGGTATCTAAAATGGTATTAAACAAGTTTAAAGCAATGTTGGTCTGATCTTGAAGATCGGGCTCAATATTGGGCTGTCTTGCAACAGGTACAATCATTAAGAAATGAAACAGTCAAAGAATCAATATCATAAATGTAAATATATTCAATGATAATCAAGTATAAAAATCAACCAGAGAGATATGGAAAATCTCCCCAGTATGGTCACCAAATAAATGTTGAGGAAAATATATGAAATAATCTTACTCAAACATTTTCAGATCTTGCTTGGCTAAGGCAAGATAGACGGGAATATCACCCTATTTTTATATCCTCAAAATTTGTTTCCTAATCCACAAGTATTAGTTACAAGGGCTTAGGTTGTTTTTTTATAAATAAAAGATTGTTGTAAAGTCCAAAAATTTTATATAATTTTCTGAATATAACAAATGAAAAAAGTAAATGTGGAGACAAGAGAAAAAAATACCAAGTCACATATTAACACAAATGAGACAGAATAGAAATCGCTTATTTCATTCCAAGAAATCAAAAGAAACATTATCTTTACAAAAATCCCTGAGGGAGTTTGGACCAAAGTCAAACTTAGATGTCCCCGACGAAAACCATACAAAAGGACTTCTAACAAAAAGTAAAAAACTGAACTTTAAAAGTTGGATCAACTTGCCACAGATTGTTGCCCACTCTACTTTGCACAATATCCTTTATCAGTCATGAAATTTAATTCATAAACAGACAAGTCTACACAGACTATCAAAGATAGATCAACACCTCTGAAAACAAGTGTCTTAATGATGTAATTCAACCTTGAATCTTGTTGTCTACAATAGGACCCTGTTTTCATAAAAGAGAATTAGGCTTTTAATGAATGAAAACTGAACTATCTCAATAAAACTCAAGAGCGGACCTTAGTATGTTTTCTCATTCTATTCTCCCCTTGTTATTCCTTCTCTTTTTTCTTTTAAGCAATCAAAATTAGTTGAAGTAGTTCAACTACCTCTTTTAGTTAAATTAACTAAAACTCAACTAACTTTAGTTTAGGTGAAGAATTAATATAATAATAATAAGGGTCTTTAATAAATAATAACTAGTAGGTGGGACCCTTTGTGACTCCCTTTAATTTCTTAACAAAAATAAGCATAACTATTCAATCAATCAAACACATCCCTCCTTGTGGCTCCCATCATCATTCTCATAATTTGAAAATTAAATATTAATGATATTTTAAACCATATCCAAAAACATAATATCCAAAATATCCAAAAATAATATGTTGTCCAAAAACTTCGGCAGTCAATTGTTCTCAACAATCAATAATAAAATATACTCAAAAACCATATTTGCCACTTTGGGAGGCAAATTTCCCTTTGTTGTTCTTGTCTCCCTTTGAATTTTTTGAATTAGCCTTAGGTTGTGTGAAGCCTTGAGGCTTGATCTCATTGATAACATGAGAGAATTCATATCTCAAGTTCATGCAGGATGAAACAGATTTGGATGAATCACTTGAGGGAGAGGAGGGGGTAGCAACAGCCTTTCTTTTATCATCTGTGTGGTGGGCTTCGGTTTTGAGCCTCTTCCTTGCATGGGAACACTGTACAGGTGAGTGTGCATGGGAAATTTGGACATTTGGGTTAACCGATGGAGGAGGAATAGGTAGAGACAAATTGGGCCAGCCACAATGTTGGGAGACTACTGGGTGAACAATCTCCTGCCATCCGTCATTCTGAGGAACTTCCGGTTGCAATAAAACATGAGGGGGGGGACAGGGATACCAGGGACATGTTGGGGTTGGAAGGGAGGTCTTTCTGGCCTAGTTTGGACTACCCCTTGTCCAATCCAATTTAAAAATTCAGCTTGGAAAAGTTGGTTTAACTCTTGTGGATCTGCATCAAAATGTATCGAGAATGTTGGCCTTCTCGAGCCTCTATTCCAATTCCCTCTGCCCTGTTATTTTGGCCATGGATTCCTCTGCTGAAGAAGTTCATCCTATATGCATAGTTTATTAGCAACTAGCTTCTTAAACAAATCATACATGACATCTCTTTAATATGAAACAAAGTTTGGCTCAGCAATCACATCATACCCATGCAATCCAATCCATAAAATTCATTTAATACTTGTCAATGAGCAGGGGGTGAATAAGGGTTATGGGATCTCTGAGGGGGTTGTATTGAGAGGAAAAGTGATAATATGAAAGGGATTAAGAACATGATTACTGCTCAACAAATCATTAAACAATCATTTGTATTGCAATAACAAAATCATATCAATTGTGACCCATCTTTGTGTCATCCTTTAATTGTTGTAATACAGAGTTTCCATTTAATTTTAATTAAATTTTAAGAACAGGGCATGCAAAGTGAGTATGGGATTGTGAGAGGATTTGTAATGTGTGAAAAAGTGAGAGAATGACAGGTAAATTAATGGGTATTGTTCATAAAACAAATTAAGTAATCAATAATCATAACTCTGTATTAAAATCAATCCAAAAAGCACCAACATTCATTGTTTCTCAACTGTATACCAAACTACTTCTTGTTCCCATAATTAAATTTCTCAGAATCCCTTAATTCATAACAGTCTGTGCGATTATAACTCACAACAAAAATCTTTCCATTCAACAGTCTTGTTTAACAAAGCGTTGATCCCTTCATTTCTTTCTTTTTCTTCCTCTTTTAAAAATAATCAAAAAAAATGCACAATAATATGCTCGACATATATCCCTGATAGTTCATAATACATCACGATAAAAATCAACATTCATTGTTTAATAATCAGGCCCAATTAAAATATACACAGGTCACTTTTTAAAACACGAACAGACTTCAAAGCATTCCCGATTATACACAGCCTTCATCATATCAATCACAAAACCTTGAAATGAAACAACAGTCGACCAAAACAATAAACCTCGAGCCTTTTCTCTGTGGGTATAACTTCCTTTTAAAACCATTGTGAATATATATGATGATCCAATCATATATATATGAAGCAAACATAACCAATTACACACGGGCATCATTTTTAAAATTGGCCATAAACCTGATCAGGCCTAGCAGGAACCACACAGGTGTCTCCATAAGCAATCAAGACCATGTTGGTAAAAACACAGTGAGTGAAACCATAATTGTTGTATCATTTTCGTCACCTAAATAAGCAAAAGAAGGACACTTACAAGTCCAGTTGGGTTAGCTAGACAGTACAGAAATGAGTGCAAGAGTTAGAAACATCAAGCACAATAAGGAAATAAACAACTAATCTAATAACAATTAAAGAAATTAAACTAATGGCAATAAGGGAAATAGAAAAAAAGAAAGATCGATATTCATGCTACCAATGGATAGATTGTATGTGGGCAAACACCAAAGAGAAAGGGAGACTTATGGGTCCCCTCTTCCTCCAAGGGAGGGCTCTTGAACCCCCACTGATTGAGCTCTTCTTACAAATAACAAACTAAAAGGAAATGGTGAAGAAATCCAAAATTCATTCACTCAAGAGGTGATGTGAATGGCCCAATGAAATGATGCTTATATGCTCCAATGAGGAAAGAGATTTCTTGCAGAAGAATAGAGGCAGCATACCAATACAAATAGATTCTTGAAAATGTAGTGCACCCATGGCCTCTTTTTATAGCAAAGCTTTGAGGCATTATCCAACTGGTCTTGAGTGTGAACAAGGGGCCCTTTAGGGCACTTTTAGGTATTTGAACATCTCCCCACTTGGATTCAGCTCGGATTTGGGGTTCAAATCGACTTGGGAGCTGAACCAGAAGTGGGTGGGAGGTCGACCAGAATCATTAATGCATCGTTCTGAAGTGTGTGAGGATTTTTGCGTCCACGGTCGTGCATATGCGTTTTTCCGACGTTTTCGACTGGCAAACGTGTGCGCGCTTCCTTTGCATTCTGAGGGCATGCTTATTTTATAACCAATTGTATAGTTTATGCCTTTTGAAAAATATTTTTTTATGCCATGAGTGAACTAATAGGTGTTTGGAGATGTTGGATTCCTGTAACCATTTGCGGACGAAATTTCAGTGATAACAATAATGAAATAAGACATCTCTCGACTATATGCAAGTTCTTGTTCCCATTTTTATTTGTTAAACCAATTTTATCATAGAAGGATGAGACAGAGACTCGACGAAAAACCTCCATAACCATTCCACTGATAAACCAATATTTGACAACCCAGAAGGTGCCCGAAGGAAGCAAAGACAATTGGAATCTAAATCGGGCTTTGTCAAAAACAAATGCAAGGAGACAACAAGAGCGCGTTCATATTTTAAAAATAACACAGAGAGTTGATGATATTCTAAGACTTCTATCAACCACAGGTAAAAATACCTTTCGAAAAAGACACAGCGGTGAGCCACAGTCTTACTTATTGCTCCAAGTCTTAGACGGGACCAATGATCAACACCTGATCAGAGCAAAGGCGGGAAGAGTAAAATAACCCAGTGCACATGGTGCATTTAACACTTGCAGAGGAGAGGCGAAGTTTAATTGAACAGTGGCAGTTATTAAAAGAAAACACAGAGATATAACGTCTCTATCCAATTACTCAAGAGTCGAACAACCTGATAGCAACACCAGCGAGGATGAACACATCTTTTTGACATAACGTCGAGATACAACTTGTATCAATCCACGACCATACATGTATATAATAATGTTAGGGCCACCCAAAATTGGATCTTGGGATACTTCGGTGAAAAGACAGTAAGAACGGGCCAACAACCATGACTCGGGGTTTGAAGAAATAACACAACAACTATTGGAAATCCCTCTGCGACTGGATAAGGGTTACAATCATGATTGTGGGGGAACGAAATAACCGATGGTAATACACAGAACGAAACCCTCCATCATCAACCCAGAGTGATACGTACCACCATTAACTTATTATTCCACAAAGACCCATCATGATACTAAACTAACCGAGCAACCAGTCAATACGCAACTTAAAATACCAATGTTTTTTGCTTGCAATCCCAAACATTTTTCATCACAGAGAGCTATAACACACATCTAAACAGTCGAAAATCTCAAAAACACATAGAATCCAAGCATCATTGAGACATCATTTGTTCATACAATAGAGAATACCTCATGGATGGAGAGAAAAAGAATCATACATGTGGCAAAATGCTTAAATGGCGAGTTGGTCGAGCCTTCTTCCTTCCAAGAGCCTGAAAATGCGGAGCTTCACAACCAACAAATTGAAAAATGAAACAAAGGAACAATGCTAGGGTGACAACCAATAGGGGTAGTATGGAGTGACGTGCAGTAAATACACATCGCTTCCATTACCTGGCCTATTCAATTCTAAGTACGAGACATCCCAACAAGCATTACATTCACCAATCAATTAAACCATGTATTCAATGCCAAACCATTGTGAAATCTGCAACGATATCTATTGCATAGTGCGCCACCCAATATCATTTACACGTTAACTCTTGCCATAACTCCATGCCATAACACATATTGAATTTCTATATGTGCCCCATTCAAATCTAATGAAATTTGCATAGCCCACTAACCAACAATAGCATAATAGTTAGGACTAACACTAATATCTTTTAACTTTTCCATTCGAACTTGCATATAATCCTTTATCATAGCTCAAACATATAACTTCTTTCCCTTTAGGATTTTTTTCAAAGGTTTTTTTCTTTGTTTTGATTATGATACCACTAAAATATATCTGGCATATATGTGGCTAGGTAATCGATCACAAGGATTAGTGACAAGGAAAAATCATAGCAACTGTAAATAGCATGCTCCTCATAATCATAACATTGTTTTGTATCGCAAAAGTATTCCACAAAAATGCATCATCCACCTGTTATCATGTCAAATGATACCAAGACCGCATCGTCAAAAATGTAGGACTGTGTAGGAAGCATCAAAAATAGCAACAAAACATGTATAATATGTCTATCCTTGCGCCTCTATTCTACAAGGAGGTCCCACCTACTAGTATTATATTATTAGCATAGTTTAAATAATAGGGATTTAGCAATACTTTGCAAGCATAATTCATCGTTATGATTTGAATCGTCAATAGTGAGGAAGTCTAGTGTGTTACCTGCACAACAGAAGGTCATCATAAGAATGAGTGTCCATCTTTTCAGTGGTATTTGGCTACAATATCCCCAAATCCCCTAGCCACTGGAGGAAGGGTATGGTGTGAGATATGTAAGACAATGGGTCATCATCTGACTGCTTTCCCATTGATGCAGAAATACTAGAGCACTACTAGAAATATATATTGTAACTTGTGTAAGTCTATGGGACATGAAGAGAAGGATTGTCGAGAACTGGATTGGATGAGAGAGCGCAATGCAGATGCATACAGAGTTCAAGGTGAAGAAGGACCAGAAGGAGGAGTATCATAGTATAACACTCCAAGAGGTTATAATCAAGGAGGAAAAGGAGGCTTCAGAGGTCACGGAAGAGGAGGATTCGACAGAGGAAGAGGACCAATTATATGTTATAAATATAATCATCCTGGGCATTTAGCGCGAGACTATATGAATCCATGCACGACATGTACTTATTGTGGACTGTTGGACCATGCGATGAAATATTATCTGCAATTGATTGTGAAGTGGCAGGAGAAAAGAAACTAGAATGTGCAAATGATAGCAGTAGAAGAGCACGATGATACACTGAGGATAGTAGCAGGTACGCGCGAAGGAGTAAGAACAGGAGTTGATGCGATAGATCAAGGAATTCACATTGGCAAGTGGGTCAGGAAAGTAGCAAAACCTCCTCCATTGTTCGATCCTAGAAAAGAGAAAGAGACCTACAAGCAAGCAAGGAAATAATTGGTAGGATCATAATGGATAGCATCGACTTCGACCATGCCACCTTTGTATGAGAGGCCACCTGTGTATGACATGCCTCCATTATATGACCACACAAATACAGAAATGAAAGTTGAGAAGGTAAGCACTTTTAAAAGTTTCTTAAAAATTTGTTTAGAGCTAATGAAGGATGTAACTGCAGTAAGCATGTTGTGTGGGATGATCGACCGTTGTGCGCAAGATAGAGAAGAAGTTGTCACACAATGAGCAGTTAACCAGGTACATCGCAAGAAGAGAATGAATAGGGAGTTCTGAATTAGTGCGCAGATAGGAGGGTGTTATATGAACAATATCATTTTATATATGGGGTATGATGTAAATGATATTCTATAGTAAACATGGGAGATGATGGGTAAGTCAAAGTTGATATGGTCACCTATTCATTTAATATTAGTGAACTAGCATAATATTGTGTCAATAGGAAAACTAACATGAGTGAATGTGAGCATTGATGGAGTGCACAGTATGGTAGACTTTGAAGTAATTGAGATAGCAGATGGAAGAAAACCTTATCTACTATTGCTAGGAATAGATTGGGCGTTTGATAACTAGATTATCATTGATTTAAAGATGAGGCATATGGTCTTTGAAGTAGGAGATTTGAAAGTTACTGCACCATTGGATCCAACAGAGGGAAGAAGGTATGTGGAACCAGCAAGGGGAAAATAAATAGATAACCTTTATAATATGACTACACAGATGGATGATTACATTAATCCTATGGTTGATCGTGCACTTAGTTGGAGAAGTATTAGCTCTTGCACGTCATATTCAGAAGAATCTCTAGAGCATTGGCAGCATAGATTGCATGAAGTATCCACCAGGAGATGTGCTTGGATCGCCCGTTCATTACGCTAGATTGGAACTAAGGTATGTGATCCCCCAAAATATGATGGAATAAAAAGATGTGGATCCTTTTGTCAAAGAATTTGAATTGCAGATACCAGATCAATAGTGATTATTGGCTTTAGATGTCACGTTGAAAGCGACCCCGGTAAGATGGTGGGCTACGCATAAGGAGAAAATAGACAATTGGCAGCAATGCAGAAGACTATTACGGGTCATGTTTGGATCCAAATATATTGTGCAAAAGCATACAGGGTTGATTTTTCCATCATAGCATGTTATATAGTTCATAGCGACATGGAGATCAGTACCCAAGAAAGAATGTATGCACTTGTTTGTACATACCCTGGATATGATCCCAAAGAACTGGTGCTTAGAACTGGAACAGAAGATTGGGAAGAGTTAACTCGGAACTTTAAGATAAATTTTAGTTTTAAATATGATGCCCTGTCAGTAGACACAGCTTTGTGAATTATGAAGGACAATATTTTGACATCGGAAGAATCGATAGAACTAGTACCCGTATGTAGTGCGCACATATCTTTTACAACTGTTCGAGAAGTTTTGGGATGCTACAACATTGTAGAAGAAGATGAGAATGAAGACCCGAGAAACATGTAAATACCAAAGACTGAAGGAGAGAATGCAGTAGATGGTCCTGAGCTTGAATATGTTGTATATGCAAAGCCATTAAGAACGCGTAAAGTGAATATTGGTACAGAGGAAAATCCCAAGTTTGTGAACATTGGAGACTATTGGAATGAAGAAACAATTGAGAAGATTGTATATTTATTGCGTGAATACCAGGCTATGTTTCCGACTACATTTTTAGATATGGAAGGGATTGTTGGGGAGATAGGAGAGATGAAGATTCCTTTGAAGCCATATGCCAAGCCTCTGATGCATACCATACATATTGAACCCAGTGTATAAGAAGAAGGTGAAAGTAGAGATAGACAGGATGTTGGAAGCAAGAATTATTGAACCTATCGCAGAGTCAAAGTGGATTAGTCCGATGGTAGTTCAAGACAAGAAGACAGGTGGAATCAGAATCTGAGTGTATATGAGAAAATTAAATGATGCTTGTTTACATGACTCGTTTCCTACCTTGTTTGGAGAATGTAGGAGGTCAGGAAGCATACTCATTCATTGATGGATTATTTGGATATCATCATATCAATATTGCACGGGAAGATAGTGTTGATTATTGCAGCTATGTAAGACATTCTCCAGCTTACAAACCTGAGAGATGTGGATCATTGCAGCTATGTGAGACATTCTCCAGCTTACAAACCTTAGAGAAAATCCCATGAGAAGGGTGTGTGGTTCCTATCTGAGACAGAGCTGGAACGTAGAGATGACCTCCTCCATACAGATATTTGAGAAGAACTCTAGATTAACACAGTGAGAAAAGTGATCTGCAGAGTTGGACGTGCTTGTGGCTAAGCATAAAGTAAACGTGTGAAATCCCAAAGTGTTGGGTGCATCGTCATGAGAACAGAAATGAAGATGATGTATTAGCCTCCTTTGAGAAGAAGAGTTGACGAGAAACTCCAGATGATTCTCCTGTGTAATGCAGTGGGAAAGAAGATCTATTGAGTGGACGTACATGTGGACAAGAACAGGTGAACGTGATCCTAGTGGTCGAGCACTAGTGAAGAAGTGGTTCTTCTGTGTAATGCAGTGAGCCAGAGATATGGGTATACATATGGGTATCCAAATGAAGTGCATTTTTTGTGCACCATTTGGAATTTTGTAAGGTCGTGTAGTGTGTAAACAAGGATTGTTGGTTGATCTTGTGAATATTGTTGTGGTTGTTGATTTTCCACCGCCTACTTCATTGCAGTCATTAAGAGCAACATCCATCCATACATGGTATTACATGAAGTTCATTAGAGGAGACGCACAGATCACAGACTCATTGGAAAAGTTGTTGAAGAAAGAGGTAAAATTCCAATGGAATAAGGAATGTCAACAGAGTTGGGATAATTTTAAGTATAAATTGGTCACTACGCAAGGCATAGTGAAGAAGGTAGTGGAAGAGAATGCAGATAAGTTGAAGACCCACATTACTGCATATACAGCAGAGGGAATCTTGCAGCAGGAAACACAGGTAAAGGAAAAGTTTGTGGTTGCAAGAGAAACGTTCCAGAAGTTGATTGCGACATGGAAGAAGGCATGAAGTGGCTCGGGATGAGTCACAAGTGAGTGTTGGGGACCTGTTTGAGCAGGACATTTTGGGACCAATTTTGGAAATCGCACAGGATCAAACTGTGCGACAAGTCGGATAATGAGCAGCATGAACGGAAGAGAAGAAGGCAGTTAGCGCATTCTCAGGAACAGCGCGCGCAAAAGAAGGAAGTTAGCTAGAAGTCATTAAGTATTTTGGTCCATTTTTTAACAGGATAAGACCTATGGTAAAAGTATAAATATGTAAAGGGTTTTTGGGGTAAAGTATGCTTGAATGAGTATGAGTTGAGAGCTAAGTGTGCACTGTATGCGTGAATGGCAAGGGCATTTTGGGTAGAACTAAATTATCATGTATGAGCGTAGTGTGCACATTTTGTAAGAGATGATGTTGAATAATAATATAATAAGCCTATCGTTGTGAACATAGCCCAGTTTCGGGTGAAGCACGTTAAATATGGTGTTCTTGTGCTTTGTTGTGATGTGTTTGTTTATTTTTTTGGTTATTGCGCGCACTTAATGAATGTTTGGCTAATGTAAGCATGTTATCTATTATAATGATTTCACACACAGTATAAGGTATAATAAATGAATGTTAAGTAGACTGGTAATACTTAAATCCTCACATCCCTTCATGACTGCAGAAACTAGGTTCCTGCAGTCCCCATAGATACATCGAGTGAGACTTCACCTGCTTGCGGGTGATGTCGAAAGGGTCGGTATCTTTAGGGTTTTGTTAGTGAATTAATGTTGAACCTCGGGTCTTCCCAGTGCGCACCAACACCATCAATATCATCCATGGACACCAACTGGGTATCCTCCTGGATATAATATGTCTAAAGTCTATCAAAGTCTGGTAACTTGTCTTCTGCACAAATCCCCTGCACAAATGGTTCCCAAGACCTGGGAAGACATTTCAACGCTATATTCACCAACTCGACATCCTTCATTGTCTCACCAATAGATGCAAATCGATCTTGGATCTGAGTGATCTTCATAAAGTAGTTGAAAATTGTGTCCTCACTGGTCATCCTAACAATTTGAAGTTGGTTTTTCAAATGTAGCATCATGTCGGTATTTTTGTTTTGGTATAGACCCACCAAAGAATCATACATCTCCTTAGCAAATGTATTCTCAAGAATGTGAGGAATCAAGTGATCCTTCAAGAATTCTAACAACACTCGCTTGGTCTTCACTTATTTCTTCTTATGTTTAGTCAATTCCTTCGGATCAATAGGTTCTGCAACCACACTCTCAACATACTCCTTGAGGTCATTTTCCTCCAACAAAAGAAGAACTCTTTCCTTCCAACCCTGGAAGTTGGTTTCCCCTTCCAACATGTCCTCAAGCTTTAATGTGTTCACCATTTTGACCTACCTAGAACAAGAACAACACTCTTCCAATGTTGTAGCCAACAATGTGTCTCAAGATGATCCCCTTCACTTCAAACCCCAATCTCTAATACCATGTCAATTTTCACATGCAACTCTATGTGACTTATTTTCAAATCTGAAAATTGTTTCCTAGTGAACTAACAGTAAAGCCCTAGCTGTTATCACTGAACAATTTTACACTGAAAATTATACACCAAGGCAAAGGTTATACACCACGCAAAGTTTGCACTCTACACAAGGTGTTTTAAGTTGGATTGTTGAATGGGGTCCTTCAACCTCATCCAACGACCCAAGTTAAAACACACCTCCTTGTGTGTTTTAACTTGGGCCATTGTGTAATGTCCCCATTTTTTAATATTACTATGTTACAGAGTGGGATGTCTGCCAGAGTAGCCAAGTGAGGGTAATAGTGAGTTCATGAGATATTGAGAGGTTTTATTGGGCCCAACTTGCATCGTCCATTATATTTCATCATCAGGATCCATTATGCACAATGTTTCTTTGGTTTTGTTGCATTCCGACGATTTCCGTAATTTTGAGTTATTATGAAGCATATTTTAATTGAATTCACTAAGGAGGTCATTTTGGACATAATACTTGGAGAAACCTCTTAGTGTAATAGCTCATCGAAATCGTGAGGAAAAGCACTATAGGATAAGATGACCAAAAGTGACTTTAAGTGGCCGAAGAATCCATAGGGACGAATAAATCACTTTTTAGAGGTTAAAAGGTTAATTAATTAATAAAGTGATTTAATTAAGGAATATTAAAAATAAAGTAAAAGTCACTTGGAGAGAAAAGATGAGCAGGGGAATAAAAGAGAGATAGGGGCCTCTATTCTCTCATTATGTTGATTATCATTTTGATGTTTGGGTTCTTGCTAGAGAGTCCATGATACTTGGAGGTTTTGAGGGTTTTCACTGAACAAACCCTAGAGATCACCTCAGTGGTGAAAGATTTCACCTTTCCTGATCCAAAGTTTGGCCAAGGAGGTGAAAGATTCCTCCCTCACCATTCTAGCTTAGGTTCTATTCAGTTCAGAGGTACTTCAACCATCAATTTGGCGGGGACGCACCAATGAAGGATTTATGCAAGTTGGGACGCACTTGTTGAGGAGAACAGGTTTGATTTGCTTAGAGGTGGCTAGATCTTCAGTAGATCTCATTCCAAGATTGTTTCCCATCACCCCAGAGCCTATTTGCATCAGTATTTGAGGGTATTATTCAGCCCATTCATTCTATGTTCCAATGGGGTGCATTTCTCTTGAGGAGGGTGCACTGTTCATAGGGGATCTTGTGTTCTGGAGGGGAAGATCTTTCCCAACAACTCGGAGATTGAACATAGGGGTTTCCTATCCCCCAATCTACTTTTTGGCAATTGGTTTCAGTGGATTAGAGGCCATATCCTTGGAGGCCAAATTCTTGGTTTGCTACAGCCATTGAGAGCACACTTTGCAAAGACAAGACATCTCCAGTAGCCAGAGTAAAGCTTGGATCTCAGAGATATCTTGTATTCATCTTGGAGGGCTCTTAGGAGATCATCTCTTCATCATTCCACTCTATTTTGGAGGCATTATTAGCCACATGCATCATTCTTCTATGTATATTCCAGATCTACTCCATTTTGTATGAGGACAACTATTATGATAAATAAAACTCGGATCTGAGGTAGTTGTGGCAATTTCTTGTGTTACTCCTATTGCATCTTATTGAGTACATGTCAGTGCTATATTGCTATCATTTACTTGTTGCAAACACAATTAAAATTATCACCATAAACCCCAACGCAACTCAAGAAGACTAAAATCAGCGAGTGTTTGACAAAATACCACAACCAGAAACAATAAATTTTAACATGTTCAAAGCAAATCTGTTTGGGAACATTACACATTGGATGACGTTGCACGACCTCATTCAACGATCCAAGTTAAAACACCTTGCACAGAGTTAAAACTATCTCTGGTGTATAACCTTTGCCTTGGCAACCTCATCCAATGGTCCAAGTTAAAAATGTCTCGGGCAGAGTACTAACTCTCCATGGTGGCCTTTGAAGGAGTTAACTTGGGCAGTTGATTGAGGTTATGCAACCTCATCCAAAAGCTCAAGTTATAACACATTGGGTAGAGTGCAAATTCTACCTAGCATATAACCTTTGTGATCTACCAATGCTTGATGTTTGTGTTGATCTGTATGGACATATGACTATTATGTTTTCCAATTATTATAGGAAATGAAGTTATATGTAAACCATTGGCATGATAAACTATTAAACATGTAAACTTTTTATTTTGATTAGTGGGAAAATTAATATTTTTCTTTAGATATATATATATATATATATATATATATATATGCTTCATAATAACTCAAAATCCGACTAATAGTGGGAAAAATATTACTTTTACAGTGATATTTTTCCAAACATTTTTGCCTTAAATCCGACTACAAATTTCCGAACATTTTTGCCTAAAATCCGACTACAAATTGTGAGAATCACAGATTTCGATTGTTGAGATTGGCACAATCCGAATGCAATAGGGGTTTTTAAGAGCACTGTATCCATTTTTACCATAAAAAATACAAATCCAATAACAAAAAATTGCAATTTTAACCATTCTTTTATAGTCGGATCCAATGAGATTGCTAGAAGAATCCAAATCGTAGAACATTTAGACTCATCCTATAACAAAATAGCTATATTTATCAATTCAATGACATATAATATTTAATCATTAAAATCTTAACATCAATAAATTAATGATTCATAATACTAATTGTTTAATCAGTAAATATTCAATCTTTCATTAAATAATTATTTATCGAAACTCAATAGTGATTTTCATGTAAAATAGACCAGTATTCAATCTTTCATTAAATAATTATTTATCGAAACTCAACAGTGATTTTCATGTAAAATAGACTAGCTAAAATAGATTGGATGTTACATATGAACTAATAAATACAAAGAAAAAGCTAAAACTATGTTTTTACCAATGAAATGCACATACAAGCTTGTCCAATAGTTCCATCTAACTAATTGGTATCAAGTCCAATGGTTCCATCTATATACTAATTGATATTAATTATTGTTATGAACCCATGCAATACATTTTCACTAATTGAAAGGATGATAAAGATCTTTACTATTTCAAAATTTATAATTGCTGACCTCTACCTCTGTTTGAAAAGAGATTGTCCTCGATCTGTACTCATCTTCTCTCCTTGCTATTTCTTTAACAAACGTTTATAAATCCAACTACCAATTAATCATACTAACCTTCATTTAGCACCACTTTAAATAGTATTTTTCTTTTGTCTTATCTTCTCTCCTTGCGATTTTTTTAACAAATGTTTATAAATCCAACTACCAATTAATCATACTAACCTTCATTTAGCACCGCTTCAAATAGTATTACTCTTTCGTCTTGGGCAAAATTAAATTCCCTAAGATACAAAGATGTCCTCTTTGTTCAAAGATAGAAAGTAGTGTTAGAACAATAGAAAGTATTGGCCTCATTTTGCATCACTTTAAATGGCATTAATATATATCATTTTCGACAAAACTAAATTGCCAAGACAGAAAGATGTCCTCTTATTTGCTTAACGATATAATGTGCAGTTAAAACTATAAAAAAGTGTAGCTACCAATTAACTATACTAACCTTTTCCAATTAACTATACTAACCTTTCAACGCCATTTTAAATGGTATTACCATATTATCTTTTGCTAAACTAAATTTGCAAGACAGAAATATGTCCTATTGTTTGCTCGACATTAGAAGGTATTAGCTATTAAAAGTTACATTTACTTTTAAAAACTATAAAAAAGTGTAGCTACCAATTAACTATACTAACCTTTTCCAATTAACTATACTAGCCTTTCAACGCCATTTTAAATGGTATTACCATATTATCTTTTGCTAAACTAAATTTGCAAGACAAAAATATGTCCTATTGTTTGCTCGGCATTAGAAGGTATTAGCTATTAAAAGTTACATGTACTTTTAATAGGAATATATAATTAGTCAGTGAAACGTTGAGCAAGAAACCTTCATGAATTCAACTACCAATTAACTATACTAACCTTTTCCAATTAAATATACTAGCCTTTCATTTGGCGCCATTTTAAATGGTATTACCATATTATCTTTTGCTAAACTAAATGTGCAAGACAGAAATACGTCCTTTTGTTTGCTCAGCGTTAGAAGGTATTAGCTATTAAAAGTTACATGTACTTTTAAAAGGAATTATAATTAGTCAGTGAAACGTTGAGCAACAAACCTTCATGAATTCAGATGGTATTACTATACCATCTTTTGCTAAATTAAATATGAAAAACAGAAATATGTCTAATTGTTTGCTCAGCATTAGAAGGTATAGTTAGAACACCAGAAACTGTAGCTACCAACCAAAGTATATGTGCTTATCGAAAGTGTTGTGAGTGGGAAATCCCTCTACGGACTAGCATTTAAGGTTAAATTATGCATGCAGAAAAGATCTAAAGAATCCTATTTTCTACCATCGTCCCAGACCTAATCCCCATTATTCTTAAGCAAATACGTAGTTAAGTGAACATACCTTATTTCAGACGTTTGATATTGATCCTTCTTCACACTTAATCGCTCCTTGACTGCAGCTCTCCTCCACGGCTGACCTGCGTTCACACAAGATACACAACAAACTCTACATGCATTTGATCTACAGATTAATGGGTTAGAGATTCAAACATGTATGCGATAAACTATGAACACCTCATATGGCGAGACGGGAAAAATACGTATTTATTACCAACTTTAATAAATCAACTTACAATGGCGAAGCTGGCCACTGCTCCGCGAACCTGGTCCTGGGCTCCTCTTCAACTGTCCTCCAACTTCTTTGTTGTGTATCTCTCCTTGCACAAGAATGGCTAAAGGGTTGGGACAAAGGGAATGTGCAAATGGGTACAGTTTCTTTACTATGATTATCCTCTTCCAAATGGGACTCCTAACCCTTCTTTTATAGGTTAGAAGAAGCTAGGTATTTGGACGAACCCTCGGCCATGCATGGCCGGAAGGTTTAGTTAACTCACCCAAAGTTGTGTGTTCCGTCGACAACTTTCCTTTTTTCGTACTTTTGTAGGTACACGCGGGCTGTTTTGGATCAGCTAGCATGTACACACGTGCAGTAATGGAGTAAGGCGCGTAGGCCTTTGTAAAAGAGGTTTTTAAGAAGATTTGTTCAGCAATGCTTTGGCAAAGAAGGAATCTGAGATGGCCTAATGTCAGGTAAGCATGTCTGGTGCAAATTAGGGTTATAAAAAATGCCACCTAATGTGTGAGGTCAGAAGAGCATCTGATGGCCGAAATACATTAACAATCTTCATCGATGTGCCGAACAAATGAGCCCGGGGACCAGGAATCGGGAGGTGTCATCTGCAAAATAACAATTGTCTCACCGAGGCGGGCATACCCATGCTTGGAATAAAATAAAATCATGCCTACCAATCAAATACATTGTAGATCCATGTCATATAACTATATAAAGTGTAGCCGCGAACAATACACAGCGGAGCTACATCTCGAAATCAAAAAGATATACATGTAGAGTATCCATCTTCTTGGAAGTTGATAAGGCCTGATGGCTGAAGATGAGGTCTTCAGAGCTCGAGCAACAACTTCAAAATCTTCAAAACTCGGGTAGGAGTGTAATATGAGTGTACGACTTTACTACCCAGAGGTCTTTGACGACTCGTCAATCATGGACTAGAGAATCTTGATGATCAGACTGAAGGATTCATTGATTTCGAACAAAGACTTGATTGGACATTCAAGATGGCCAAGTATGAGGGCAAGAGACAAACTGCAGAGGGGCCGACTCGGGCTTGGTAAAAACTTCCCTTGGACAACAACACGACAAATGATGAGACGCAGGCAACATGGTATTAACATAAATTTACGAGGCAAGAGGCAACGCAAACTCTCCATATGTTTGGAAGAATAATCAAACGGAAGAGGACACAACTCTATGTAGCAAGAACAGCTTCCTAAGGTCGTATTAAATCCCAGAGTTTGACAAACAAACGGACAGATGTGCTTTATCCAAGGGTGACTCATTATGCTGCCAATAAAGAAAATACTTTTCCCTTCCTCTTTTTGGGGTATATTTGATTTTTTTTGTCTTTTTTCAATAATTTTGGAAAAAGAATAAAAGAATATTACGTTACAAAGGAGGATAGAGTGTCGCAAACATACTAGTTCCAAGTGCACATAACACAGGGATGCTCAGGGCAAAGGGACATATGCAATAAAAGGACACTCGGGAAAAATCCTCCAGGGGCCAAAGGTGTCAAGACGCAGAGGCAAAGTGCTACAAGGCTTGCATATAAGGTATGCTTCAGATGGTTCAGTTGAAAGCAACATGGAGCCGATATTTAGACTAAAGACGCAGGTATGCAAACGCGGTTAACAAAACACACAATGGTAATGTCCTTCGATATAAGTTTAACGAGCCCAGAGAAGGTAAGCTCGACGATTTTTCATATTTAGAGAGTCTGAAAAAACGTAAAAGGAGACTCCAGTGGGGTACATTTTTCAAAGGTAGTCTAATCGGTTGGAAAAAGGGGTAAACTAGCACCAACAAGACGTCTATTCAAAACCATTTTAACGAGTGTGATAAGGACAAGATCACTCGGCCATTTTTTCATTTTTAAGGAGTCTGAAAAAAGCTTAACTATGGACTCCGTCAGGAATGTTCTTCTGGCCCAGTTTAACGAGTGTGAAAGAATAAGGTCACTCGGCGATCTTTTCAATTTTAGGGAGTCTGAAAAAAGCTTAACTATGGACTCTGTGGGGGTTCCTTTTTCGTAAATTTAGTCCCTCAGGTCTGAAAAAGGGTTAAAATGATACCTGAGAGTACTCTTCTAGAGAACTAAAGTTCCATAGAGTATACCTTTGTTCATACAGTTGACCATCCGGACCAAAAAAGGAGTAAACTATCGTCGGACAAACGTGACTTCAAATTTCAGTTTAACAAGCGTGAAAGGCCACAAGATCGCTCAGTAATCTTTTTATGTTTAGAGGGTCTGAAAATGGCTTAAAAGAAGACCCGTTATGTCTTTTGGGAGTCCCGAGGGTGAGGTCAAGAGTGAAAAGTAATCATGCAAATGAGGCTCAAACTCATAATCCGAAAAAAAAAAACAAGGACTCCCGAGCCTACAGTGATTAGAGACAGCATGGACACCATAATGCAACCAGGATCTCCCTAGGGCATCCATGTTTCGGTAAGCTCTACCACCAACTCGCGACACTTATAAAGAAGCAATGATGGTTCTGTGTCGCAACCTGATGGGATCAATCCTATGGCAAAGGAAAAAAGACAACGAGATACAAAAGTCAGGATAGAAACTTAACCTATATGCTCAAGCTGATTATCTAAAAAATTTCCACGGACCGTCAAAAGTTACACAAAACTCCAAAAAATTGTCCCGATACCCGATCATACCCCTCCAATGCAACTCCTGAATCACTCTAAATGGTTTTTGTTTTAAAGAAAATGATAAGGGGGGCCAAAAAAGTGACAAAAATAGGCCAAAAAATCTATAAATAGAAGTTGACAGCTCATTATCACCATTGATGATTTGGAAATTGACTCTGGAGCCAAAAAAAAACCCTTTGATAAACGTGGTGATTTCGGGAGCTACAGTAAACGAAACGACCATATGTCTGGACCAAGTAAGTACAAACTCTCTTATCTTGCAATTTAAATCCTTATTTTTGCTTTGGGTTCCATGTTTTGGGGGGGCATCGACCTTCAAAAGGTCGGCCCTAAGTCCACGCGGGTTGTCTTAGGACAGACCGCGTGTACATTCGGGCAGAGTAAAAATTGCACGCGTGTACACGCGACTGTCAGCATTGCACCCGTGTGGAACCCCTTATTAGATGAAAAAAGTTTAAAAAACAGAGGTTAACCCTCATGAACCTTGGTGTTTTGCAGGATATACATTCACTGGAGAGAAAGAGAGCATGAGAAGATTAGTGAGTTGGTCGGGGAAGACCCCAATGTTGTGGCTACCTTGATGCAATGTGGGATGCTCAAGTTCTTCTTATGTCATTTTATGCGGACACAACCTAGGCTATTGAATGCCTTGGTTGATTATTGGAATCCAGATGCAGAGGCGTTTATGTTAGAGGGGCAGTCACTGGTGCCCACGACAGAGGATATATATTTTTTTACTGGCCTCTCCAGGAGAGGAGAACCAGTCAACTTCCGAACATTTCCTTCGGGGCCGCATAACATAGCAGAATTGATAGGACTTTATTGTGAGGCTAGTACAGACCGCTCAAGCTCACAGAAGCCCATAAGCAAGATTACTGACTTATCGTTGCAGGGGATTGTGTTGCTTATTAGGCGAATCACTGGTTCTGCGGCTCTACATCAGGCGTCCCGTGCACAGATGAACTGTGCAGTCCAGTGCTTAAATGCACAAATATTTGACTGGAGCACCACATTGTTAGATTGTATGAAGAGGCAGTTGACAGATTGTCGGTCGCGGACACAGAGTAACTTCGGGTTTGTGACCATTCTATGCTCTTTATTCTTTGAAAGAGTAACGAGCTTCAGTCCTCGAATAGTGGTACAAGGACATCAGGCCTCTCTTCCTGCAGTTTGTAGATGGGCAGTGTTACTGCCACGAGAGGGTGGTGGAAGAACCAATGAGTCCTTTGACGATGATTTCTTTGAGTGGTTGTCGCGACAGATCCCAGTCATCGAGGATTACCCTTATACTGGGATTGATTTTTCAAGAGATCCTGAAATACCAATACCTCCTGGTGAGGGGTGAGGAAAGATTGGTAAGTTTACATCATTGTTTTGTTGTTTTTTGTTTTTGTGAAACATATATAATTTTTATGTTGCTTTTGTTATATATCATTTTTTTTATACCAGAGTATTTGACGGATATGTATTTGTTGTGTGTAGATGTGGGACCAGTGCAACCTGCAGACTATGAGAGGAACAAGCGTCGTCTTCGGCCAAGGGCCGCACCTGCCGCCGCAGGGGGACCAACAGCAGCAGGAGATCTTCCAGCCGGGGAGGCTGAGAGGGTGTTGAGACGAGTCGAGCGGAACTTTACTGCGCTTACTCGCACAATCCCTATGGCAAAGATTGAGGATCCGCCACCATCTATGCAGCCTCATGTAGTGGGGGCACCACAGACGTGGGTCAAATTGTTTCGGCGTTTGGCAAACGATATTGATCAGTACAACAGGGCCCACAAGCCCTGACCTTAGTTAGATTTTTCACGTGTCGAGAGCACTACTTGTATATATTTTTTGAGGGCATAAGCCCCGTGACTCGTTATTGGTCATATTTTTGAGGCGCTTGCGTCCACCTATGTACTCTGGTGGCTTATGATATTATATATGGGTTTTTATGTTTTTTTGTGTCTTATGGATCATTTTTTGCAAAAAATGTATTTACATGTTTATGTGTATGTCCTTTCATATGTGTGCAAGATGCCAATCTAAAATTTGATTAGCTAGAGTATCTGTAATTTGATTTAATCTCCTAGGAACATGAAAATATGTAATATAATCAAAGCTTCATTCTAAGAGACATACCCTAAGGAATCGTCGGTGTAAAGTCAGATCATGAACACGGTAGACTCTATTAAACTGCGACACAACCAGCTGAGCGTCTAAATAGACCCGGAGATGAGAGATACCAAATGACAGGGCGTCACAAAGCAACTCAATAATTGCTCTATACTCGGCGACATTGTTTGTGGTGTCACCTAAGCATATACCTCCGAAAGATAATAACTAGCGTCGAGGTGTAAAAATTACCCAAGCTACGGAGGCAAGCCTCCGAGTGTGCCGGCTAGCACCGTCTGCGTACCCAATGAACACCTTGGATTCACTTGACATCTGCCACAGTGACGAAAGATACATCAAAACGACACGTCCATAACACTAAAAAAAACTAGAAAGTAATAGTACAAAGACTATACATATGTTACAAAAAGTTACCCATGGTGACCTGTCTATGAGTAATACTTCTTGAGGTAGAGTCCATTTCTAGGCTCTACCAAAGCATTCCCTTCAAAATCAACCAGACGATAAGCGCCCTTTTTTAGAACCTCATTTATGATAAAAGGTCCAAACCACATGGGTTTGAATTTTCCTGCCCCGAGGGGGTCCTTATCTTGGTCGTAGACCAGGACAAGGTCGCCTTCAATGAAAATCCGAAGACGAACGGACTTATCATACTGACACTTGACTTTATGTTTGTGAGCCTCGTTGGCCAGGGCCACATCACGACGTTGCTCAAGGTATAAAAACCACTCTTCCAGTGGAGAAGTGTCTGGCAATAATTGTACTGCCAACTTTAAGGACGGGATCTGACATTCGATAGGCAAGACTGCTTCCAGCCCGTAAACGAGTTGAAAAGGTGAGAAACCGGTTGCAGCATTAACAGACGTTTGGTACGCCCATAATGTCGAGTATAACATCAAACGCCAATTTGACTTGGCTGAGTTGATCGTTCGTTGTAGGATGGTCTTAAGAGATTTATTCACAACGTCCACCTGACCATTTGCTTGGGGGTAGTAGGGTGATGAATGTTCTTGCCATAACCCAAGCTTTAATGTTAACATGGTCATCATCTGGTTCTGAAAGTCACTGCCATAGTCAGTGACAATCTCCCTCGAGACGCCAAACCTTGTTATTATCTGGTTGAATAAAAAGAGAGTTGCAGTCTCTCCATCATCTTTAAACGTCGACATAGCTTCGACCCACTTCGTGAAGTAGTCTACGGCTACGATGATGTAACGGTGCCCCCTTGTTGAAGGAGGGTTGTAGGTAGTGTAATCAATCCCCCACTTGATGAAGAGACCAACTGTGATGACAGGAAACATGGGAGCGGGATGTGCCCTCATCTTCCGAGAGAAGATCTGGCACGGGTGGCACTTCTTGACCGATTCAATACAATCTTTGATTAGTGTCGACCAGAAGTAACATGCTCGTAGAATCTTTTGGGTTGTTGTCAACCCAGACAAATGACCGCCACAGGCTCTGGTATGGCAATCGTTAAGCACGATAATGGCTTCTTCATGAGTAAGGCATCGGTGCGAGACGCGGTCTACACCTCTTCGATACAACGTATCATTGAGTATGAGATAATTCTTAGCCTGATGGCGTATACGTCGACGCTCATCACGAGAAGCAGAGGCAGGGCACTTCAAATTCTGGAGATAGATAAACATATCTCTGTACCAGGGATCCAAAGATGTGATCAAAAACATATCTCCCCTGATAGGCGATTCTTCGGGCACAACATCACCTGACTCAACCGGAAGTTCCGAAATAAGTTCTGCAAAGACCAGTGACTTTTTGGATTTCGCTGAAACGAAATCTATGTCAAACTCCTGGAGGATGACTATCCATCAACTGATCTTTCCGCCTATTACCCGTCGTGTCAACATGTACTAGAATGGATTCATGACAGCAATGACGGTGGTCTTGCGAAACAGAACATAATGACGGAACTGTTGAACAACATGGACTGTTGCCCACGCAAGTTTTTCGATATGAGAATAATTGAGTTTCGGCCCTACGAGGCCTCGGCTCAGGTAATAGATCACATATTCTGAGAACAGGTCATCCTCCTGAACTAAGACCATGCCAATGGTTGACTCTGTTGCAGCTAGATATAATAAGAAATCATTGTTATAGTTAGGTGGCTGGAGCAGAGGGGCAGTTGTGAGGGCATGTTTCAACGTCGCGAAAGAGCGTTGAGCAGCATCGTTCCAATAAAAAAGAACGTCTTTCTTCAATAAGCGCATAAAGCCTTTGGTGATCTCGGCATAGTTGGCGATGAAGCGTCTTAAAAAATTCACCTTGCCTTGTAGACTCTGAAGTTGAAGGATTGTGCGCGGGGGAGGCAACTGAATTATTGTCTCAACCTTGAGAAGATCGACCATGATCCCTGTTGTTGACACTATGAAACCTAACAAACGTCCTAATGTTACGCAAAAACTGCACTTGTTTGGATTCAAGCAAATCCGGAAGTAGCGACAACGCTCAAAGATAAGTCGAAAATGTGCGGGATGATCCGTTCTCTTGTGAGATCGAAATGCTAAATCATCTAAATAGGCCTCGACTATATGCTTGAGGTCATGGAAAGCAAAAGACATGGCCCGTTGAAAGGTCGCTCCAACATTTTTAAGACCAAAAAGCATCTTATGATATGCGAATGTACCCCATGGACAGATGAATGTCGTTTTGTGTTGGTCTTCGGGTTTGATTTGTATTTGGTTATATCCTGAAAAACCGTCCATGAAAGAGAAGGCTTTGCAACCCGCACATTCATCAATTATCTGGTCAATGAATGGTGTGGAAAAATTATCTTTGAGACAGGCTTGTTCAAATCACGGAAGTTTGTACATACACGAATCGTGCCTTGTTTTTTATTGACCGGCACAGGATTTGACACCCATTGGGTCAAATGGATAGGATTGATAAAACCAGCGTTTAGCAATTTCTCAACTTCAACCTTAATGGTTGTTGTTTTCCTAGGATTCATTGGACAAAGCTTCTGCCAGACATGCTTGGCATCGGGTAAGTTGTGATTTCATGTTCGACTATTTTTGGATCAATGCCTGGCATTTCCTCGTAAGACCAGGCAAAAACGTCGCAGAATTCTTTAAATAGATCTGTATAGATTTGAATCTCTCCGAGGGAGCAATCAACTCCGACGAAAACATTCTCCACGACGTCAGGGGTTCGAGAGATATTGATCGGTATGGTTTCAACAATGGTTGTCATATTACCCTCAGCATAGACCTCATGTGTAGCTAAGGGATTAATAGGACAAAACCTATCTCCCGTCATAGTCAAGATGAATTCTCCGGCTTCGATTCTGCTTAACTCTGGGAGGAAGTATGATCTGTGATGAAGATCATCCCCGGGTTGTCTGAACTAGTCATTGCTTCAATTACTGCTTCGTCAAAGGGCAAGACTAAGTCTAATGAATCGGTGTCAGCGAGAGAATCCTGAGCCCAAATAGGCTTTAGAAGCGGATCTAACTCTTGTGCAAGAGTTGGATCTATGTTGACTGAAGTTTGTTGGACTAAAGAGTACCCTACTTCAGCTACGGACAAGGGCATGGATATGCCCAGGTGCCCTGTCCCATCCATCGTGGCCGATGGAGAAGGAAGTATCCACGAATCAGTGAAGTAAGTCGTGCGAAACGATGAAACTTGGAAAATCTCAACCTTATGGTGGTCGGATATGAACTTGGCATCGCCTTGAGGGGGCGGGTAATCGAAGGTACCCATCAAGAATGGGCACAAACCAACCCCTATGTTGACTACGCCTGGTTGAGAATTATCAATCATCGGGACCGCGGATGCCCCCAATGAAAGGTCAGGTCTGGAGAAAGACAATTGATCAATGGTCACAATCCGGTCCTCGTGTGGAAACAACAAGACCCGGAAAACTGTAGCAACCACTGCTTGCATGGCATAAGTCCAACTCCTTCCTAACAAGAGATTGCAGTCGAGGGACGCGTCGACTACTTCAACCTCGACGCACATGGTCTTCCCTCCTAACTGCACGGGGAAAGAGGGAATGATACCATGTGGTCGGAACAAACGACCATCGAAAGCAGTGAGAAGAGTAGGTGATGGAGACAAAACGGGTTGGCTAATGGCCTTCCAACATGCCAACGACATAATGCATGTCGAAGCACCCTCATCAACCACCGTACGAAAGATATTCCGAGTAAAAGTTTTAGTGGGATAAACCACCACTATCTGAAATGCTACGTGGTAAGGCAGACGAGGTTTTAAGTTAGTTGTATCCAGCATGATTGTACCCGGATTACAAGTCTCGGTAGATCCTAAAGCGGTTAACAAGGCTTTCCTCTGGGAAGGGCAGCTTTGGAGGACCTCCAAAGCGGACATCGCACAAGGGGTTTGTGATAAATCTTCCACCACAGAATAGTTCTGGGCGGCCCTTGCGTTCGAGTTGTGAGAAGCTTTTTTAAACGCGCCTTTTGGGATGCGTGTCATTGTTTCGCCCAAAGTCTTCTCAATCTGTAGAGGAAGAGAGGGGAGTTCGGCTTCTTTGCCCTTCTCAGAAGTGCTTGGTTTACTGTAGTCATGCGCTCTAGTTGATATAAAAGCATCACCCTTCATCATATATACATTCGTGGATGCGGGATTGTTCGAAGACGGAGAGGGTCCTTGATTGCGCCCTTTCGTGCTTGGAGAGGCTTGGGTTAGATTTTGTCCATGCTGAAATGGATTAGTTAACACAGCGGGTTGTTGTTGTCTCACAACTTTTGGGCCTCTGCAAGCCGAGGGCATTGGTGGGTCGGGTCGTATTCGACGCACAGGTTGCACGAATACCTCGCTTTTCGTTTCTCAGTGTTGCCCCCGCCAGCGTTATCGGTGGGTTTCTTATCCCCCTTACCCTTCTTTCGTAGTTTTTTCTTTCCTTCGGGCTGTTGGGTGGCCTTTGGATTCGTCAATTGCACTGTGTGTACATCCGACGTGTTAGTAGGGGGAGCAACCAAAATAGTGGTTTGGTTGGTCGTTGTGTATTGTATAGACAATTGCTTCATCGCTCAACAGGCTTTGTGTGTATTGAACCAACAATACCATCAGCATGTGGTCCAGCTCTCTGTCTGGTTTTATCAAGTATTGAGCGTGGCGCATCTGGCAAGATCTCGTATAATAAATCGGACTGAGAATAGATGAGCTCGAGCTGTTGAGCTCTCATAATGGCGTCTTCTTCAGAAAACACTCCTGATGTGACGACGTCTTTGGATAACTGCGGGACCAAAGACTTAAGGAACCACTCAAGCAGGAATGTTGGTGGAACTGGCACCTTAATTAAACTCTTCCGGCGTCTCCATTCTCGGATGTGATCAGAGATATGGTCCGCTTTTGTCTGTGCGAAATTGGCCAACAATTTTGTGCCAGCGTCGTATCTCACAGGTAATTGGAAATGGTTTAGGAAGGCCATTGCCAATTCGTCGAAGGAAGAGTATCATGAGCAGTCGAGCTCAATGTACCATTTCGCGGCACTCCCAATGAGAGTACGTTGAAACAATCGCAATTGTACGGAGTCATCTTTCAACGAATTAGATGAGCACCAAAGGTGGAAGGTAGTCACATGATCGTCTGGATCTTCGTTAGGCTTGGCTTCGAACTTTGGTATGTTCGACGGCAACTTCGTCGGCATAGGAAGCCAACGCGCATCGTGACAAATAGGGTCATTCAACAACCTTGTCAAGTCTGGCAAATGCAAGGTTGTCAGGGAAAGTAGTTTGGGTTGTTGGTGATAACCTGGAAAAAAGGGGCCTGGAGTTTGACTGGCACCAGGTTGCCAAGAAAAGTTCAGTTGTTGGCTTGGGTTCTGGTAAAAACCATGGCCATGACCAGCGTACGGATTCTACGTGTGAAGAGACATCATCGGTTGATTCCCAAAATAGGACGTAGATGGATGGGCGTGCATTACATTCAGAGGACTTTGGGAAGGGTTGCCCCATGCCGATCACGTGGGGATAGGCATAGTACTTTGTTCGGGGTTCCATTGACTATGGAAAGAATTGCCCCAGATCGGCATTCTTGACGAGGGAACAGATCCCTGCCAAGAATTCCAAGGCCCTGATGCGGAAGAAGTTCCTGGGTTTGCCCCCTATGCAGGAATAGTACCCTGCATAGGAATAGGTTGTCTGAAACCGGGGTTGCCCCCTAACGAGAAGGCGTTATTACCATGTTGGCAATTTCAGCTATCAGAAAGCAAATCAGCGTATACTTGTCATTGATGGCAAGAACGTGTGGTCGCAGTGATGAAAATAGCATTGAATAACAGCGCAGTAATAATCGAGAGGAGAAGAGACAGTGATCGTTGGATCC
>ML810158.1:46815-68919 GCA_009831015.1 Picea engelmannii
TTTTCATCCCAGGTCTTCGGATGCTTCTGATTGTAACCCCTTGAAAGCTACACCAAAGTCATGTTGACTACTTCTATATGTCCATATTTTTGTGGATGGAATGTTGTAGACCTCTTCAACTTAGTGTCCATCTTCTCCCACATTGTAGTCCAAAATGCACTGAGAAATATGGTATCCCTATCTAAGATGATGCTCTTTGGTATTCCAAAGTGTATCCATACATGTTCAAATAACAAGTTTGTTGCTTCATGTTCCTTTATGGTCTTTTTACAAGGCATGAGAATGCACATTTTTTTGAACCTATCGACTTCCACAAATAAATGGTCATGTCCCTTTCGTGTGGTTGGTAAACCTCCCACAAAATCCATAGAAATGCTTTCCCAAGGTTGAGTGGGTACAGGTAAGGGATGGTATAGACCTTGCTCCCTGTTATCGTGCTTGTTGGTACAACAAAGTATACATCCTCTAATATATCATGCTACATCTTCTTGCATTATGGGCCAGTACACATACCTTTGTAAATTGGCAATTATCTTCCCAACACCAAATTGTCTTGCAACCTTGGAGGCATGAGCCTCTCTAATAAGTTTCAGTCATTCTCCTTTAGGAACACAGAGCTTGTCAAGCTTGTAGAGTAAACGATTCTGGAAATGATATTCATAGTTGTCGTCACCTTCTTCTATATGGATTTAGCCCTGTAGTTGCCGAAACACCTCATTGAATTCATCATCTTTTGTGTATGCATCATGGGTAAAAAGCTCCATGTGCATTAAAGTTCCCAAAGTTGTAATATTGGATGTGGGTGGCCGTGAAAGCGTGTCTGCCAAATTATTTGTGTTACCCTTCTTGTACTTGATGACTAGATGAAATTGTTGTAAAAACCCTATCCACTTGTAATGCATGTTTTGTTGTAGCTTACTCTAGGCCTACAAATACTGTAGTGGCTGGTGATTTGTGTGGATGATGGTCTCCTTGCTCATCAGACAATGCTTCCACTTTTTGATAGCTTGTACCAAGGCATAAAGCTCCTTGTCATAGGTAGGGTAGTTGAGAACCACCCCATGAAATACTTCAAAATGATAGCAGACGAGCCTTCTACCCTGCATTAGTACTGCTCCCATGGCATACCCACTTGCATCTATCTCCACTTCGAAGGGATTCTGCAAGTTTGGTAGTGTGAGCACCGGTGCTTTACTAATCTTTCTTTTCAACTCATCAAAGGCCTTTTGTTGATTCTTCCCCCACTAGAAACTTTTACCATTGGTTATTATGGTGTGGAGTGGTGCAGCTACCACTAAAAATGAAGCTATGAACTTTTTCAAGTATTGTGATGCCCCCAAAAAAATCCTAACTTCAGTGACATTTGTAGGAACTAGCCATTTCATGATGGCCTCTATCTTTGTGGGATCTATCTTGAGCTCCCCTCCACCAATCACAAACCCCAAATACACCAAAGGATGCTAAGAAAACTTGCATTTCTTGAGATTGGCCAACAACCAATGCTTTTTCAAAGTCTCTGACACTTGTATAAGATGTGACATGTGCTCCTCCCATGTAGCACTACAAACCGGTATATCATCCAAATAAACAATAACAAATGAATCTAGATAAGAACGTAAAACATCATTCATTAGTCTCATAAATGTAGTCGGTGTGTTGCATAAACCGAATGGCATAACCAACCACTCATACAATCCTTGCATTGTCTTGAAGACAATCTTCCAGGTATCTTCTTCTTTGACTTGTATCTGGTGATATCATGATTTCAAATCCAGCTTAGTGAAGTACTTGGCATGCTGCAACTGGTCCAACAGATCATTGATCATAGACGGAGGGTACTGATTCTTCAATGTAATCTTGTTCAATGCCCTATACTCAATACACATTCTCCAAGTCCCATCCTTCTTGGGAACAATTATGATGGGTGACCCACAAGGTGAGGTACTTGGTCGAATCACACCCTGCTCCAACAACTATTGCAATTACTTCTTCACTTCATTCACTTCTAGAATAGACTGTCTATATAGTCCAATATTCGGTAATGGGGAGTCTGGCAATAATTGTATTTTGTGCTCCACGTCCCTCTTTGGTGGCAACCCTTTAGGATCCTTGAACACTCCTATTTATTCCTGTAACAAATGCTCCAACCGATGTTTCTGCTCTTTAGTACACCCCTCTAGGGATGCCTTCACTCTCATTGACTCATCATTAGATTGATTTTCTCTTAAGAAAAGCAAAACATGTTTCTTACTAGAACTAATCAACTTCTTGGCTTGGTTAGCACTTACCAGTGACATATTTGACTTGCCTTTATGAGCGTTAACGATGTAGGACTTCCCATCCTTGATCAGTCGATATTGGTTGGCTCTCCACATGAATATTACATCCCTCATATACATGTAAGGGCTCCCAAACACTAATCTACATACATCAAGGGATACTACATCCAATTCCACTTCATCAATAAAATCAACACTTATAGCAAATTTAATCTTACATTGTTTTGTTACCTTTATCTATGCATCCTTGTTTACCCAACCCAATGGATAGGGGCTATGATGATTATGAACCTCCAATCCAAGCTTGCTAACCAGATCCATTGCTATGAGATTATCCTGTGAACTAGAGTCGAACAGAGCATCTATCTTTGTCTTCTTAACTTGAATTTTAATGTGAAAGAGCTTGGTCATCTCCTTCACTTCCCGATGATGAAGGCTACTGAGATTCACCTCCTTCTGCATAGATGTGCAGACAATCTTTTCATCCACATCCGAGCTACTTTCAACATGATTGCTTAAATATGTGGCTAGAAGGTTCTTTTTCTTTCCGCCCTTCTTGCGGTTCTTCGGGTTCAGCTCTGGATGTAGTTTCCAACATTTTTCCTCGGTGTGGCCATCAATGTTGCAATGATTGCAATTGTTGTTGGGATCTTTATTTTGATGTGCAGTGGTCATTGTCTTCTTATCTTTGCCCCCTTTCCACTTCTTCTTCCCCTCCTTAGAAGCTTCATGGTGCTCTTTCTACTTTGAACCAATTGGTTGCCCTTTCTTTTGGCTTATGTTTTCCAGGTATTGTGCATGTACACACACCTCGTCCATTGTCCTTAGCTTGAAGAGCATCACTTGATTTTGTAAATGATTTTGTATACCCCCCGGATACTTGAGGAGTACATCTAGGTTCTTGGGAGAGATACCCAACATGATGACCATCTTCTTGAAATTAGTGGTGTACTCGATGTACACTCAGCCCCTGCTTCTGCCTGAAGTAGTGCCACTGGATCCATTGGTCCTCTACATACCCGATAGGGTAGAATTGGGACTTGATGAGGGTTTTGAAATCCTCCCACCTAGTTACTGGAAGATCACCCTCCAGCCTAAGTGTTTTCATGTGGATTTCTCACTAGGTTAAAGCATGGCCCTCTAACTTTAATCTAGCAAATGAAATCTTATGCCCTTCATCTATATGGTGAACACTTAAATACAATTCTAGTTGTTGCAACCAATGATTCAATTTTAATGCATTGATATCACCTTGGTATGGATTTAGGTCCACTTTCACTTTCATATTGAATAGGGACTATGAAGGGTTCACGAAACTCAAACTCGATTGCTCTTTCTCAAATTCTTTTTGTGACTCCTTTACCGAGTCTTCTCGATCTACCGATTTCCCCTTTGATCTGATCTTTGAGTTAGAGCCTCCATCAACTTCGAATGGTCCAAGATTGCTTTCTAGAGCCGCCATGAGGAGGTTCATATTGCAACCGATGTCAACAACTTGTGCTTCCAACCGCTCAAATCTCTCTTCCAGTGGATCTTGAGGGTTATTATAAATAGACTTGTTTGCTGTAACACACCCACTACGGGAACTAATATTTTCCGACTTTTTCCTTCTTTTCCCCGAGGAACAAAATCCCCGAATTCCTATGGGGCCTGATGCAGACCCTACCATCCCTTATCCTTACCCATGTGATCGTTGGCTATGACCACAGGCCTTACCAGAGAGGTGCTTCTGGCTTTCGCGATTCAGGAAAATGCGATGCATGTGTTCCCCTGCTCTCTGGTCTCTCGAAGTGTCGAAATCCGAAAGGAACCAACAATTGATCACATCTAACAACGCCTCAGATTAAAACCTGGCATTCCACCTTTCAGAGTTTCGCGTACCAGGTTTTTGCGGTAGAAGAGGACGAGGGGTTCATACCCTTCCGTTTTCCGGGTGCCGAAACACTGAAAACCAAATCTACACGCGCTAAGCCATATCGGGATTTCACAAGTCGAGAATTCGGGACTGGCGTGTACCAGGGACTTGCCTCTAGTTGTCCCGGGTGCCGAAATACCGAGACATCAAGACTTATCCGTGCTATTATTATTTCAGGGTTTCGCAAGTCGGGGTTTCGCAATATGTGCAGACAGGAGGTCTTGCACTTAGGTTTCCCGGGAGCCGAAACTCCTAAGTCTGTATTCATCGCTAAGCTCATTTCGGGGTTTCGCAAGTCAGGACTTCGCAACTAGCAAGTACAAGGGAACTGACCCTTGGGTTTCCCGGGTGCCGAAACATCGAAACATCTAAACTCTAGACACGCTATGCCATTTCGGGGTTTCCCAAGTCGGGAATTCGGGTCTGGTGAGTACAAGAGACTTGCCTTTAGATATCCCAGGTGCCGAAACACCATATCTCATCCGTGCTATTATCATTTCGAGGTTTCGCAAGTCGGGATTTCGGGATTGGTGATTACAAGATAACTTACCCTTAGGTATCCCGGGTGTCGAAACACTGAAACATCAAGACTCTAATCACGCTACACTATTTCGGGGTTTCACAAGTCGGGATTTTGGGACTGGCGAGTACAAGGGACTTGCCTTTAGATATCATGGGTGCCGAAACACCGAAACACAATATCTCATCCACGCTATAATCATTTCGGGGTTTCGCAAGTCGGGATTTCGGGACCAGCGATTACAAGAGAACTTACCCTTAGGTATCCCGGGTGCCGAAACATCAAGACTCTAATCACGTTACACTATTCCGGGGTTTCGCAAGTCGGGATTTCGGGACTGGCGAGTACAAGGGACTTGCCTTTAGATATGCCGGGTGCCGAAACACTGAAACACCATATCTCATCCGCGCTATTATCATTTCGGGGTTTCGCAAGTTGGGATTTCGGGACTGGTGATTACAAGAGAACTTACCCTTAGGTATCCCGGGTGCCGAAACACTGAAACATCAAGTTCTAAACACGCTATACTTATTTCGGGGTTTCGCGAGTCGGGATTTCGCGTCTGGTGAATACCAGGAAACTGACCCTTGGGTTCCCCAGTTGCCGAAACACCGAAACACCAAACTTTGAGGGAACCATTCTTTCTGGTGCAAGGTCTCCAAACTTCGGCCATAAAATCCTTCAACGGATTCTTGGGTAATTATCACCAGGCTTGGGGACATGATTGAAAGGCCTTCTTAACTTATCGAGCTATGAACTCTGTGACAGGGGTGAGGTAAGCTTAGATATTTATTTAAACGATAGTCCTTTCAAGGAACTCACTTCGGCTCTGGAATAGTGAGGGAACTTTCCCAGAAGGAGGTGCCTTCAGGGAAATCCAACCAAGACATCGCATGAGGCAAGCAAATGGGACAGATCTCCCGAGAACGGACTCATAATCTAAACTTGTTCAATATATATATACATATGAACCGAATATGGCCATACCAGTATAAGCATGCATCCACCTTTTTCGATTAAACACACTAGGCAAACACTTCTATACAAAAACCATTCATGAGTGTACAACCATGAGGATGCATTCCAGGAACATTCAATTTGAAATACAGGACATAAATACTTATCAGAAAACACCAGGTGAAATGCAACTACTGAGAGGGGTGCTCGTTTCCACCCAACTATAGGCTCAGCGACTCCAAATGGATTTACCACTAGCCACCCCCGAGCTAGACCACGATGCTTTCAGACTCAGTCTCTTAAGTCCCGCTCATCGGAAGTCCAGGATGAAGGTTACTCTCCTTCTCCTCTGCTCATGACTCACTATATTTTCCCGGAGTTCCTCTACTTCTCCTTCCGCAATTTCTGTCGCGTGTGTGTGTGTGTCCCTCTACTCCCCTTCCACACTTCTTTCCTTCTACGAGGTTGCGTGTGGCACGAAATTCCCTGTCCGATGGTCAGGTCTGAGAGCTTCTACGGATGGGTGGTTCGCCCCATCCCCTCATTTACTCTTGAGGAGCCTCCCCACCTACCATCCAGGCGGATAATTCATTTCGGGGTATGAGAGTGAGCTTTGGTTTTCCCGAGAACGTACAACCAATACGGTTTTGGTTCGGTGGAAGTTAACGCAACCACTCCCGGCCCCTTCCACCACATCTCATCAGCCATCGTGGTCTCTTTTCAGCACATCCCCTTCTCAGCAGTTATGCAACATATATTCATACATCATTTACATTCCTCAGACCTTTTATACAAAGGTGCGTTAAATCAAACATTCACAATCTTTGAGTTTGCCATAGTTCTTGGCCAATATAGTCATTTTTTACAAGCTGGGGGAAACAGGGTGTTACAATTCCCTCCCCCTTAAAGGAACACCGTCCTCGATGTTTTGTCTATCAATATGACATATATGTACAGGGGTAAACAAAATCGGATATGCTTGTTCCATGGCATCTTCCATTTCCCATGTAGCCTCATCTGGGCCAAAATGTTTCCACTGCACCTTGACCTGTGCAATGGTTCGGTTCCTGAGCGGGGTTTCCTTTCTGTCCAGTATGCATTGAGGTTCTGGTAGGAATTCTCCCTCCGGTTCCACCTGGATCACAGACCAGTCAATTATATGATTAGAATCATGTACATATTTCTTCAATAATGAAACATGGAAAACATTATGTGCTTTTACTGTGGGAGGAAGTGCTAGCCTATAGGCTATAGGTCCCACTCTATCTAGAACTTCAAAGGGTCCACAATACCGAGGTGCCAACTTGGCACAAGTTCCCATCCTCATGGAACTCTTCCTAGGCCTAACTCTGAGATATGCGTGGTCTCCCGCCTTGAACTCTCTTGGAGTTCTCTTTTGGTCGGCGTAACTTTTTTGTCGGTTCTGAGCAACCTTTAGATTTTGTTTTATCTGAATCACTTGTTGTTCGATTTCTTTCAACATGTCGGGTCCAATAGTAACTCTATTTACGGGATTACTCCAGCTGACTGGAGTATTGCACAGCCTACCGTAGAGGACTTCGAAAGGGCTCATCTTCAGGGATTCTTGGTAGCCGTTGTTGTAGGCGAATTCCACCAGTGGCAGGAAATCTTCCCACCTATTGGGTTGATGCATTACATGCATCCTGAGCATGTCTTCTAATATTTGATTCACCCTTTCCGTCTGTCCATCTGTTTGAGGGTGATAGGCTGTGCTAAATAGTAACTTGGTCTCCAAACCAGCCATCAGTGATTTCTAAAAGTTGGAAGTAAATTTCGTGTCTCTGTCAGACACGATCTCTTTCGACATACCATGCAGTCTTAATATCTCCTTCATGAATATGTTGGCGATGTCTATTGCCTTACAAGTCATCTTGACGGGGATAAAATGAGCGGACTTGCTCAATTTATCCACCACTACCATGATGGCGTCATTCTGTTTGATTGAGGTTGGTAATCCAGTGATGAAATCCATGGAGATGGTTTCCCATTTCCACTCTGGGATTGGTAGAGGTTGTAATAATCTGGCTGGGTGTCGGCGTTCTGCTTTTACCTGTTGGCATTCTATGCATTTGACTAAGTACTCAGCTATGTCTTTCTTCAATCCAGGCCAATAGAATTGCTTCCTGGTGGTCGTGATCATCTTCTGGTATACTGGATGGCCAATATAGGGTCTTCTGTGCAGTTCATCCATTATGAATTTCTTCAAGTTGTCACAATCTGGGATATACAATCTGTTTCTGTAAGTGAGCAGACCTCCTTCCATCATCTGGTAGCCTCCATACTTTATCCCTGTGGGTTCTTGTTGCAGGTACGAGGTGACGGTCTGGAAGAATGTGTCTGTCTCTTGTGCATTTCTGACTCTTTCCTTGACATCCGTTTCGCAGGTGCTTACCACTGCCAGGTGAATTGTTTTCATGCTTCTGCTAAGGGCATCAGCCACCCTATTTTATTTTCCCTTAATATGTTTGATTTCAAAATCAAACTTGCTGAGGAGGGCCATCCACCTAGCTTGTCTGGCATTGAGCTTTGGTTGGTCAAACATATATCATAATCCATAGTGGTCTGTCATAAGTATAAACTTTCTTCCCAGGAGGTAATGCCTCCACATTTCTAAGGCGTGCACTATGGCGGCCAGTTCTAGATCGTGGGTCACATAGTTGACCTCGTGCTCATTTAATTTTCGGGATTCATAGCAGACCACACTTCCTCCTTGCATAAGGACTCCTTCGAGCCCTTCCTTACAGGCATCTGTGCACACAAGGAAGTCATCTTCAGAATCAGGGATTTTCAGCACAGGTGCGTGGGTCAGTAGATGTTTCAGGGTTTGAAATCTTTCTTCACATTTTTGTGTCCACGTGAATTTTGTCCCCTTCTTCTGGAGGGTAGTGATTGGACACCCAATGTTGGAGAATCCTTTTTATAAATCTCCTATAGTATCCTGCCAAGCCCATAAAGGATCTGATATCCGAAACGTCCTTCGGGGTAGGCCATTCCATGATAGACCTGATCTTATCAAGGTCTACTGCTACCCCTTCTTCAGATAGGACATGGCCCAAGTAATGTATTTGCTTCTAGAAAAAGTCACACTTGTTAAATTTGGCATAGAGCTGATGTTCACTTAACACTTGAAGCACAAGCCTAAGGTGTTCCTCATGTTCCTCTCTATTCTTGGAGTAAATTAATATGTCGTTAATAAAAACCAACACAAATTTGTCTAGGAATTTACTGAGCACATTGTTCATCAAGCACATAAAAGTGGCAGGGGCATTGGTTAATCCAAATGGTACTACCACAAACTCGTAGTGACCATATCTCGTCCTGAAGGCAGTTTTGTGGATGTCTTCGCCCTTGATTCAGACTTGATGGTACCCAGATCTCAGGTCAATCTTCGAGAAGATAGAGGCACCTCCCACTTGATCGAACAAGTCATTGATCCTGGGTAAGGGGTACTTGTTCTCTATGGTTACCTTATTGAGTTGTCTATAATCTATGCACAGTCGGAGGGCACCATCTTTCTTTTTCACAAACAGGACTGGTGCTCCCCATGGAGACACGTTAGGCCGAATATAGCCTCTGTCCATCATTTCTTTCAGTTGTAATTTAAGCTCAACTAGCTCAGGTGTGCTCATCCTGTAGGGTGTCCTAGACACTGGCACCACTCCCGGTGAAAGTTCTATTGAGAAGTCAATGTCCCTTCTCAGAGGTAGACCCGGTACCTCTTCCGGAAATACATCTCTGTATTCTCTCAGCGTGGGGTGGTCTTTGAGGCTTGGTTTGTCACCTTCAATTGTTTTCAACACCTGTATTGCATATAGTGGACATCCTTTTCTGCAATACTTTCTCATTTGAAGAGTTGATATTTGTCTCACCGAGACAGGTTTTTGGATCCCTTGAAGGGTTATCCTCCTTCCTTCTTCACTTACGCATTCCAAGGTTTTATGGTAACAATCCAATTTGGATTTATGGGTGGCTAGCCAGTCCATACCAATCAACAGATCATACGATCCCAGGGATAATATGTTAAGGGTTGCTTGGGTGGGGAATTCGCCCATAACGAATTGGCAGGCTGGTATGACCTCCGCTACCCTTCTTTTGGTGCCAATGGCTAACTGTACCAACCATGGCTTGGCGTTTTTATGTGGCTGTAGTTTACATTTATCAACAGCCTTAGGGGCTATATAACTCAAATTTGAACCAGGGTCAATCATAATAGACATTAGATGGTTGGTGATCATACCTTCGATTTCCACCACTGAAGCTTGGTGGTCCGCTTGGTTATTATCCAAGGCTGCATAAATTTGCGGCACACTCCTGGCCACGTCATTGATGGTGGTAGCTTCTTAAACGTTGTAAATTCTTCGACTGTTCTGTTGTCGGTGCGGGTAGTCCCTCAATAGGTGTTCTTCTCCGCAACCCCAACATTTCAAAGGTTCTCTCTTTGGGTTATCAGTCCTTACTGGGGCAGATCCAGAGAGTTTATTTTCGCTCAAGGAGGGAAAGTTCTGCTGGTGTACACTTCGGGCTGGGAAGCTCATCCTTGAGTTCTTTTTATAGTCCTTAAATCTTGGGGATTTAAACCCCCTTTTCTGGAATCCCGAACTATTCTTCTACTTCTAGCCTTCGTGAGGTCCTGTCCGATGCCCAAGTTGTTCATAACAATATCTTGCCTTTCGGATAGTATCTTCTAGGGTCTTTGGTTCGTCAAATTCAATCATGGTCTGATAGTCCTTAGGTAGTCCACTGATGAATTGTTGCACCTTTGCCTTTTATGCTTTTATGTAGGGTACATACCTTAGCAACTTGAGGAATCTGTTGACATATTCCTCTATGGTGAGTTGCCCCAGCTTAAGTTCATAAAATTCTTTAGTCTTTTTGTCGAAATATTTTTCCGATAGATACTTCTTCCTGAAGTATTTCTCAAACCGTTCCCAAGACAGGTCTTCTTCGTGAATCCCTTTTACATTCTTAAGGTCTTCCCACCAAATGGAAGCCTTTCCATTCAAGTTGAAGGTGGCTACTCGGGCCTTCAAGTTTTCTGAGAAGTCATGGACTCTGAAATACTTCTTTAGTCCAAGCAGCCAAGCCTCCACTTCCTCTCCCTTCTTTATTTCACCGTCGAAGGAGGGTGGTTTGGCCTTCTTGAACTCTTCAAGATTATGACTCTTGGAAAGTTTTTGCTTCTTTCGTTTTCTTCGGGAATGAGAACTAGTTCTGCTGCTAGAAGATCCCTCCATGTCGCCAGCTTCCTTTCCAGAAGAATCGTCCGATGCTTGTCCCTTATCTCTGGGGTGGACCTTTGTCGAGGTGCTCCTCTCAGTGTGGCCACTGACATGACCACGTTTCTGTGTCTCAAGTTCATGTTGCAATTGCCTTTGTATGCCGGATAAGCTTTGCAGTAAAACTGCATTAATTTCCGTTTGCTTCTCTTGCTCTTTTATCATCCTTTCATTGTCAGCCTTGTAGCTCTGTAATTCGACCATGAGGCTCCTCACAGTCTCAGCTAGATCTAGAGGGGTCCCTACCGCCCTCCTTTCGTCAGACTCTTCGTCCCTATTGTGGGAGCCCTCCCCCACTTCATGGTGAGTCACCATTCTATACGTCTGTAATTTCCCGCAGTTGATCGTCTGCTTGTGTGCAAGGAAAAATGCTTATTGATAGTCAATATTTATATTCATTCATAACCAATACATAATTCATATTTTTCATAGGCACACACACAATAGGAGTTTTCATTCTTAACTTCGACTTGTGATTAAGGGGGTTAAGATAGAGAGTTACTCCTTTTAACATTACTCCGAATGGAGTCTCTGCGCAACCCGTTCATGAGCCCAAGCAGGCCAAGTGTTGTAACCATGCTCTGATACCAATTTGTAACACACCCACTACGGGAACTAATATTTTTCGACTTTTTCCTTCTTTTCCCCAAGGAATAGAATCCCTGAATTCCTATGGGGCCTGATGCAGACCCTACCATCCCTTATCCTTACCCATGTGATCGTTGGCTATGACCACAGGCCTTACCGGAGAGGTGCTTCCGACTTTCGCAATTCAGGAAAACGCGATGCATGTGTTCCCCTGCTCTCTGGTCTCTCGAAGTGCCGAAATCCAAAAGGAACCAACAATTTGTCACATCTAATAATGCCTCAGATTATTACCTGACATTCCACCTTTCGGAGTTTCGCGTACCGGGTTTTCGCGGTAGAAGAGAACGAGGGGTTCATACCCTTCAATTTTTCGGGTGCCGAAACACCGAAAACCAAATCTACACGCGCTAAGACATATCGGGATTTCACAAGTCGGGAATTCGGGACTGGCGTGTACTAGGGACTTGCCTCTAGTTATCTCGGGTGCCGAAATACCGAGACATCAAGACTTATCCGCGCTATTATTATTTCGGGGTTTCGCAAGTCGGGGTTTCGCAATATGTGCAAACAGGAGGTCTTGCACTTAGGTTTCTCGGGAGCCGAAACTCCTAAGCCTGTATTCATCGCTAAGCTCATTTTGGGGTTTCGCAAGTCGGGACTTCACAACTGGCGAGTACAAGGTAACTGACCCTTGGGTTTCCCGGGTGCCGAAACACCGAAACATCCAAACTCTAGACACACTATGCCATTTCGGGGTTTCCCAAGTCGGGAATTCGGGACTGGCGAGTACAAGAGACTTGCCTTTAGATATCCTGGGTGCCGAAACACCATATCTCATCCGTGCTATTATCATTTCGGGGTTTCGCAAGTCGGGATTTCGGGACTGGCGATTACAAGAGAACTTACCCTTAGGTATCCCGGGTGCCGAAACACCGAAACATCAAGACTCTAATCACGCTACACTATTCCAGGGTTTCGCAAGTCGGGATTTCGGGACTAGCAAGTACAAGGGACTTGCCTTTAGATATCCCGGGTGCCGAAACACCATATCTCATTCGCGCTATTATCATTTCAGGGTTTTGCAAGTCGGGATTTTGGGACCGACGATTACAAGAGAACTTACCCTTAGGTATCCCGGGTGCCGAAACACCGAAACATCAAGACTCTAATCACGCTACACTATTCCGGGGTTTCACAAGTCAGGGTTTCGGGACTGACGAGTACAAGGGACTTGCCTTTAGATATCTCGGGTGCCGAAACACTGAAACACCATATCTCATCCGCGCTATTATCATTTCGGGGTTTCGCAAGTCGAGATTTCGGGACTGGCAATTACAAGAGAACTTACCCTTAGGTATCCCAAGTGTCGAAACACCAAAACATCAAGTTCTAAACATGCTATACTTATTTCGGGGTTTCGCAAGTTGGGATTTCGCGTCTGGCGAATACCAGGAAACTGACCCTTGGGTTCCCCGGTTGCTGAAACACCGAAACACCAAACTCTGAGGGAACCATTCTTTCTGGTGCAAGGTCTCCAAACTTAGGCCATAAAATCCTTCAACGGATTCTTGGGTAATTATCACCAGGCTTGGGGACATGACTGAAAGGCCTTCTTAACTTATCGAGCTATGAACTCTGTGACAGGGGCGAGATAAGCTTAGATATTTATTTAAACGATAGTCCTTTCAAGGAACTCACTCTGGCTCTGGAATAGTGAGGGAACTTTCCCAGAAGGAGGTTCCTTCGGGGAAATCCAACCAAGACATCGCGTGAGGCAAGTAAATGGGACAGATCTCCCAAGAACGGACTCATAATCTAAACTCGTTCAATGTGTGTATATATATATACATATATACATATGAATCGAATATGGCCATACTAGTATAAGCATGCATCCACCTTTTCCGATCAAACACACCAGACAAACACTTCTATACAAAAACCATTCATGAGTGTACAACCATGAGCATGCATTCCAGGAACATTCAATTTGAAATACAGGACATAAATACTTATCAGAAAACACCAGGTGAAATGCAACTGCTGAGAGGGGTGCTCGTTTCCACCCAACCGTAGGCTCAACGACTCCACTAGCCACCCCGAGCTAGACCACGATGCTTTGAGACTCAGTCTCTTACTTCCCGCTCGTCGAAAGTCCAGGATGAAGGTTACTCTCCTTCTCCTCTGCTCATGACTCACTGTATTTTCCCGGAGTTCCTCTGCTTCTCCTTCCACAATTTCTGTCGCGTGTGTGTGTCTGTCCCTTTTCTCCCCTTCCACACTTTTTTCCTTCTACGAGGTTGCGTGTGGCATGAAATTCCTTGTCCGATGGTCAGGTCTGAGAGCTTCTACGGATGGGCGGTTCACCCCATCCCCTCATTTACTCTTGAGGAGCCTCCCCACCCACCATCCGGGCGTATAATTCATTTCGAGGTCTGAGAGTGAGCTTTGGTTTTTCCGAGCACGTACAACCAGTATGGTTTTGGTTTGATGGAAGTTAACGCAGCCACTCCCGGCCCCTTCCACCACATCTCATCAGCCATCGTGGTCTCTTTTCAGCACATCCCCCTCTCAACAGTTATGCAACATATATTCATACATCATTTACATTCCTCAGACCTTTTATACAAAGGTTCGTTAAATCAAACATTCACAATCTTTGAGTTTGCCATAGTTCTTGGCCAGTATAGTTATTTTTTTACAGGCTGGGGGACACAGGGTGTTACATCTGCCATGGCTAGGGTTTTTGTGACTTCTCGTTAAGTTGATTCACAGATCTTGCAACTTCCCATAAATACCCAAAAGAAAAACCTACCTCTTATACCAATATGATTTGTAAACTACCGTGGATATTCCACTGGAATAGTTCGTCACAATATATTTGTTAGAAAAAACTGAAATCTACCTATGAAGGTTAAATTCCTCTAGATTTCCATAATATTTAGTTATTGATTTTATGCTTATGCATGAAATAGATAAAATGTGAAAAATAGAGAACAATAAAACACAATCACACCATCCACAAATAAACACAAGAAATGACCTGGGAAACCCAATATGGGAGAAAACCTAGCCAGAAGGTGAGGTTGTTGTGCTCTCTTTTCTCTGGTATAGAAATGATGCAAGTACAAAGAAAGAGGCACTCTTCGTGGAGTTGTTTTTGATCTGTGGCCTATATGGTTGCTACATAATCTCTCCTGCTCTGTCATGTTCATAGAATAACACTCTCAATTTTTTTTTCAACTATGCAACAAGATACAATGCAAAATAATGGAACCCCTTCTCCTCCTAGTGGCTCGATATTTAACATAGCCCGATAACCATCCAGGGGTAGGCTTTTGTCTTCCTCAAACCTCAATTATGATAAGGTTTTGAACCTTCTAGAATCTTCTTGAAATGCCCCATGTGTCTAGCCTCGTATGCATGAGTAATGGGGGCTGACACGACATCCTCTCATACCATGGTGGTCAACACGATAGGTCAACTTGTGAGACACATAAATTTTTCATATGAACTCCGATTAACGTGGTTTTTGCATCGTTGGAAAGGTCTCAATGTGTAGAATAAAGTCATGGGGTACAAGCTATGATAGGAAATTTTAACCCCAAAAAATGTCGTTTGATGCCTCAAAATGTCCCTGGAAGGTTCTAGACCCCAATTTTCCAAACTAGGACTTGCCACTAAAATGGCCCTGCAAGTTGATTCCTCCAATTTTTTCCACTTTGAAAGGATCGAGATAGATGAAAAACAACATAATGATACAATCCGGATTAGTTGACCACCCAAAGAAAACAATGCCAAGAAGAGAGGCAACCAACATTTAGTAAAAAAAGGCAAAGACCTCTTAGGCATATGCCATAAAGAATCTCTACCAACAATGTTGCTACATTGCAATGAGGGAGATAGTGGAGAATGTGGAGACCGAAGTGAGGGCAAAGAGAAAGCAAACCCCAAACCACTTCATTAATGAGGAGGTTCATAATATTATATCAAACCCCAAGACACTATCGAGGAAGGGACTCTAGCATTACAAAGACTATGGACATGCATTGGTATATCAAAGAGTTTGTTGTTTGATTTGTTGACAGAATGGAAGCCAAGGATGGCAACATCATGTGAACGTTGGAACAATTAGACAATGATTGTGATGCCCTAATTAGAGTAATATAGGGTTCAAAAATGGATTATGTTGATGATGAAGAGGCAATGGAGGAAGAAAGAGGAGTTGGCAAGAAGATGGAGGTTGACATTCCAAACAACCCCATTGTGTTGGACATTGATGCCCAAGATTGATCATCTCTCTTGTTCTATCAATTTGTGTTCTAAGCATTTATGTATGTAGCCCTTTATAACTCTTGGCTACTTTGGACTTTGAAGAGCATCAAGCGCTAATTTTGTGGTTATTAAGACTTTCTTTACAAACAAAGGGTTTCATCTAAACACTGTGAATGTAGATAAATGCTTGTTTTGTGTGTATACTAGGGTGCAAGATCATCCTATGATAGTGTTGCTCTCAATAGGTTTATATTATTTTTTCATGTATTTATTAAAATTTAGATAACTTTCCAAAAAAAAGTGGTTGTGCCTAATTCAGTAAACCACACACCCTCATACAAATTTATTTAAAAAGTAAGAAAAAATGTTACACATATTCCAATGAATGATGTGTAATGTTTAAGATGTCCTCTAAATGGGATTATACCGTAAGATACAGATCTCTCCTACACATGAACCATGTTGTAGGGGTTAGTCGACCCTATCGACTAGACCCGACGATCGACTTAGAATCTATCGTTTGACCGACGTAGTTAGAAGTAGAAGTTGGTCAGAGTCTCTATTAATCGATTGACTCGGGCAGTTAAGTAGTTACAACTGCCTAATAGAGGTATAAATAGATAAACACGTGAAGGCTCAGATAACTTCATGTGAGAGGTTATATGTAATTGTGTTGTATTGTCTATCATATAAAAAAAGGATTCTTCTATGGGCTCTCATTACTTATGTATGTCTCCCTATGTGTTTATGTGTATGCATGTATCTCTATGATAGTTATGTAAGGTTCTATTGGAAGCACTCCCTACTTTCCCCTCGATTACAACATTGGTTTTGTTGTCGCCAGTACTGAACTTGGGCATGTAGAAGTATACATAAATGCTAACTCAACAAGACATACATGACTGGTGTGAGTGCAAAATCGAGAACTACATCAAAAACTATGCAAGAAGGAATAACCTCTCACTAGCCAAAGCAAGGTCGTGGTTCTTTTTAGAGACGCACGAAAGATTTCTTGAAGCTATCCCATAAGCATTGTTTCAACACATTAACATATTAGGTGATGTGTAAATTGACACCCAACGAGGAATTAGGCCTGAAGTTGATGCGCAAAGGAAGAAAGAACCTGGACGACTGGCTCGAAGGAATTATTGAAGATTATATTTCAAAACAAGTCGTTGAAGATCGAACATCCCTTGACAAAATAAAAGCGAAATTCTACTCTGAATTGCACGACGTATTTTTCTGCACAGTTCCAACACTTCTTCATAAATTCCTTCTCAACAACGAAGTCGGTGATATCGTCAAATACCGACCAAGATTAGGCACAACGTTATCGAATAACAACTTCCAAGAAAGAGATGAAAGGTGGGAAGCATTTCTTGACGCAAAGTGCAAAGATGTGCAATAGAAGCTTGGGATTACTTCTTGAAGAAATAAATATGGCCAATGCTCCCGACTTAGAGTAATTTGGGTTGACAATGGGGGGTTGGTCGAGATTGTGAGATGCCATAAAAACAAGAAGTAGCATTTCCCAAGTCTAAATGTCGTCGAGAGGAAAGCAAGCCCATAAGCAATTTTCAAATATCCAGAAAATAGAACAGGATAAAAGACAACAGAAAAGAGAAGAGATTTGTAACCAGTGGAACAACAAAATGTCGAATAGAAAGATGTCAGAGGAGGGTCAATAGTCATGCGTGTGAGTAGTCTGATTCAGACAAAGATCGACCAGAGTTAGCAATAGCAGCAGTCGCGACAACACCCGACAGTTGTAGCGCCGTACAACTGAACTTCCATCAACCGATCGACAAATCGGAAAGTATGGACTACGAAGAACCTGGACCAACTTTATGTAAGTCTCCTGCACTGGAAACCAGTCCAAGGATAAGAGAATTTCTCCAACAAAGGCTAAAGATTGACGACCAATCAACAAGATTACGGTACAGAACGGACGACCTAGGAAGCCTACGAGATGCATTGATTGTTGAGCTCGAATGAAATGAAATCAACAATATGATTATCCAAATCAAAGACCTCACTGACTCAAACCCCCTACCACATCTAATCTCGAAAGAATAAATTAACTGTAGTTTGGAAGCGATGCAAACTTTGGAATGACAGTTAGTCGAATACAAAGATCAAAGTTCCCAAACTGAAGATGCATATTCTATACTCAAGAAGAAACAACTATTCCTTGAGTATCATCCTTTGTTGGATGCAGACCGACCAGAAGATTCGATGGATCAATTGAAAGTAGTAGTAACTCAAACACCAAGAAAACCAAGTGTTCCCACCAAGAAAACCAAGTGTTCCCACCAAGAAATTCAAAATGGGATTCAATCACTTCCCCATTTATGAAGGAGAAGAGGACCCAAAATGCCATTGGTTCATATGTGAAAAGTTTTGGGATGCAACTATATTATAGACGAGGATAAGCAAATGGCGCAATTCAGAGCTGCGATGCGCCACTGTGACTTAACATGGTTCATGAACTACAATGAAAAACAAACTCGTTCAAAGGCAAAAATAAAGAATAATTTTCTAACATTTTTTAAAATCTAGGACATCACACATCTAGCAGCTCAAAAGTTAAAAGAAATCAAGCAAAGACCAGGCGAGTCGGTAAGAGAATACAACAAGAGATTCAAATATCTCCTAAGTCAAATCCCGCTGACGATCGATCAAAACTTTCTAGTCCAGTGGTATGTAGCTGGGCTATTGCCAAGAATCAGATCTCCACTACGCTTATACGAGATAACCAATTGTGAAGACGTGTTACAGAAGGCACAACTAGTCGAGTAGAAGGACGATAGCCCGTCAACTTCCTTGACGATGGAAAGACTTGATAAAAAGATAGAACATTTGCAACAAACTATCAAAAATCTATCCATATGACACAATGAAATATGGTGCACCACATGCACCGGGGCTAGACACACAAAAGATAATTGTCCCCTAAATGAGCACACGCAAACAACAGACGTCCACCGAGTACAAGCCTAAAAATATTGTAACATAGGTGAATGCCTAACTGATCATAGTATACAATATTGTCCACACAATTTAAAAAACATGAAGTGGTGCCACATCTATGAAGCCTCCGATCATTGAACTTCAGAATGCCATCTAAATGCTAGAAGTCAGAATAACATACGAATAGTCTACCACACATAAACCACCAACAAAGCAAACAACTATGGTCGAAGAGATGATTATTTCGGTGGTCGAGGTTGAGGAGGTCGACGTGGATTTGGTGGTCGAGGTCATGGACGACCATATTGTGCAAATTGTTGGAAAAATGATCACGGCAGCGCAGACTGTCCTATAAAAGACACAATTGATCTGAAGTTTTGCAACATATGCGGCATTGGAGATCACTCTTTAGAAGACTGTCTGATAGTACTCGACAAAATTATACCTAGAAAAACTATGAATCTACTACATGCAGTATCCAAAGAAGAGGTAAGGAACTCCAAAAACTTACATATCGTTACAAGGTGAGGCGCAGGATGCGACATCCATACTCCACCACAAAATTACCAAAGAAAGAAGTCTAACAACTTCCCAAACCCAGATAAAGAAGAGAAAATAATGAGAGAAGCTCTTAAATTCTTCAGGAACGCCATAAAACATCAACAAAATCCAAGAAATCGAGATGAAGACTGTTATAGCCCTAAAATGCCCTACTCATGCATACATGGCATTGACCCTCTTACTTGCATAATTTGCCAAATCATTGTTGAGAAGATCTTCTTAAAAACCATTTTTTAGAGCATGTACGCGCCCTACACCACTACAACCCGCGTACATATGCTTGTTGCATGCTAGACAGCCAGCGTACATACGCTTGTTGAACACTAAACAACCCGCGTATGCTTGCAAAAGTTGCAAAAATTAAAAAGTTGTGAGGAATTAGGTGAAATTCACGGGCTATTGGAGGTTTCCCAACCAATTCACCTGTTGTAGCCTATCACTCAACCGAATAACCATCCTTTTGTGATATAAAAGGAGGTGTTGGGGTCTCATTTCATATCCAAGCACAAGAACAGTGAAACTCTGCCCAATTTCACTTCCCTTCCTTGCCCAAGCTTTTGCTACGATTTGTGAGATATTGCCTCAACATTCCCTCTTCAGCCCCTTCTTCTTCCATTCAATCCATTCCCTTCCCTTGAGGTGATCAGAAGATTGAGAGAAGAGGCCTATTGAAGGTGCACTTGGAGCACTGTAAAGAGGAGCCTGGACCAGGTTCGCGGAATGGTGGCCGACATGGATTGTAAGTTTCAGTCTTTGTTTGATAAATAAAAGAATCTCTTTTCCCTGTCCCAAATGATAATGTTTTGTGTATTTTCTTTGATTTATACATAACATTTGATATCTAATCCTAACTCATGAATAGAAATAGCATGTTTGTAGTCCTTGTTTGCCTAGTTTTGGATGCAGGTCAGCCTTGCGAGGAGACTTGTAGTCTTTGGAACTACAAAGCTTGAGGAGATTATCACCAGACGTGGGATAAAAGGTATAGTTACCGATCTTGTCTCGTATTGCTTTTTTTTCATTTGTGTTGGTATGTTTGGGGTAGAGTAGAAACTAGATTGACTTTTAGACGATCATTCACTTTGTTTATATCTTAAACCCTGATATAGTTAAAGGGGGGATTTTCCCGCTAGCAGAACTGGGGATCTCTCTAGGATTTTTTAGGGTTGATAGATTGGTTTTTTGTTTTCCTTTTGAGTTTCAGTCAAGTTTACTGAGCCTGTCAAGGGGTTCTGGTCACCTGCAAGGTGCACACCAGCTTTCCCTACCCTGTAAGTCTGCCTTGTCTTTTTATTTTTGGAAAGACTCAAAGGTGTATGCGCCATGTGAAGGGTTAGCCCGTGTACATACACACTCTACACAATAGACAACCCACGTACATACACAAGCTGCTGATGCAACAACCCGCGTCTCTGTTTCATGAAAGTATTTTTAATAAAGAGGGAGTTTGCCTCTTTCCTGATAAAAGTTCGGACTTCTCAGGGATTTCTTGAATCAGCCAGAGTCTTTGTCTGTGGCCATAGCTTGGGTATAGGTTCCAGTTTACTTGTTTCCTTTGTCTTCTTGTGTTTGCCATAAAAGGTTTTGAGCAAGCTGTCAAGTCTTAGATCTGCCTTTTGGTTTCTTGGTTGAATCCCTGCGATCTGCAGTGGGCTTAGGGTCTTTATCAATCTTCTTTTCAGTTTTCTCTTTGTCCTTGTTTCTTGCTTTGAAAAAACAAAAAAATTACTTCAATTTTTTCTCATTAAAAGTAGTTCTCAAGGTTGTTATTTGCAAAAAGAAAAAGAGTCTTTATTTCCAAGTTCTATTTGATTTCCTGAAACATAAGTAGTTTGTAGTAAAATGAAAGCAAGTTTTAGGATTTCTTCATGTATAAGATCTTGAAATATGAGTTAGAGAAGTTGAATTTACAAAGAGTTGCTTATAAGCATTGCTTTAATTTTGAAGTATCTTTTGCTTTCGAGTGATTTTAAGTTCTCTTCCTTATTCGTCTTTTCATAACAACATCAGTTTCGCTACCGTTCCTTTTGAGTAAATCAAGCCTTAAAAATAATGCCCAATCTAAAATACATTAGACTTTTTTTTTTATAGGGTTCACAAACTAGTTTAGGGTTTTAGGGCCTTGAATTAGGTGTGAAGATGAATGTAATGATCCCAAGCCATTATGCAAGGATCATCACTGTTTTGGTGTCTTTTTAAAACTTTTTTTGAGTGAGGTATTTCGTCAAACACTTTGCTGATCTACCTTTTAGATGTGTTTATATGTGTGTATGCAGCAAATAACAGAAAGAGATAACCATGGAACATACCTCAACCATATGCAATAAGATAGACAAGCCAAAACATCTCAATTCTTCTTTATTCATAAAATAGAGAAACCTGCTACAATGAAGATGCCGATCTGGAATGCTCAACAGATGGCCAAAAAGATAGACAATAGACAAGAGCAGATACAAAATGCTCCCGCTAATACAAAAGATGCCTCCAAAGGCTAAATGAGAAATGAAGATCAATACAAGCAGATCTGAATGCCAAACTCTCCAGCTGAAGAATGCCACGCTCCAATAGAAGGATGAAACCCTCAATAACTCGACCCTGTTGCCAAAAGTGTCCAGTCACCCTAATAAATATGCCAACTGATAGATCGGGTGATGGTAAGAACAACCCAGGTGACCGAATCTCCAAGATCCCTCTCAATCTCTGTAGATCTGAAATCCCCCACTGAATGGTGTGCCCCACTGG
>ML810158.1:68969-132356 GCA_009831015.1 Picea engelmannii
TCCTTCTCTTCAATTCGCCCCACTGCTCAAGAAATAATCTGAGCCATAAAACTGTCTCAGAAAGCACTAGATCTGATGTCCAAGGCCCTGCAATGAAAACCCAAGTGATAGAATCCTCAACGGACCTGCCAATCTCCTACAACGAATCTCTTTCCAAAGATGGTGCACCCATCTTGCTGGAATCCCTCAACTAGTGCGCCCTCTTTCTATCTGCACATGAAACTGATGTAGAATCCTCCTGCAACTGAGTAGATCTAGAACTAGAATGGTGTGGGAGAGTATTTCATCTCCGAGACCAAGCTTGGGACAAGATAGGTGGAATCTTTCACCACCGAATCGTCCTCTAGGGTTTGTTATGTCAAAACCCTCAAAACCCCCAATATTGGGCTCACTAGCTAGAAGCCAGAAATCAAAATAAGATCATACATGAATTATGAGTAGAGGCCCTTGCCTTCCTTTTATACTTTTTGGCTCACCTTGTCCCTCCAAAGTGACTTTCATTTTATTAATATTTAATTAATTAATTAAATCACTTTAATTATTTAATTAGCCTTTTTACCTCTGAAAATCTCCCTATCTCTCCTTGTGGCTTCCTTGGCCACTGAAAGTCACTTCTATCCATCCCATCCTGTAGTGCTGCTCCTCCCGATTCCAATGAGCTATTACACTGAGAGGTTCCTCCAAGTAATGTGCCCAAAATGCCCTCTTCAGTGATTTTAATTAACTTATAGCTCAAAATAATCAAAATCATGAAAATTGTCGGAATGGAACGAAACCAAAGCCAACCTGTGCGGAATGGCTCAGAATGATGGAATATGATGATAAATGCCAACTGGACCCCACAATGCCTCTCAAATACCCTTGTACTCGCTATAACACCCATCTGGCTACTCTGGTCATCATAAGTCTCTGCCCTGTGATGATGTCCCAAAGTGGGGACATTACAATGAAACTGTTCAAGGCCACTTTAAAACAAACATTGGAGTTTGAGTTAGGGAGTGTTTTAATTCCAATGTTGTAAGAGTTAGCCGAGACCCTCCTCTAACACAGGGGATAAACACGAGGTCGCGTGAGGAAAGGTAGAGGAGATAACCCCTCCAAAGTTGGACTAAACGTAGTGGGGATTGCATATTGAGGGTCTTTCTTGGGAAACATATCGATCGCATTTGCCTACGGAGCTTCGTGGACCTCGAATCTATTTGAGATCCTCAGTTGTCTTCTGGACCATTTTCTTTTGATACCCTTGAAGGGCTTCAGACTTGTTATCCTGCTCATTACGATATGCCCGACTGTCAACTGTACCCGCCTGGTGACTGTCTGCGAGTTGGCAACCTAGTTTCCCATATTTTACGGACTTACACATGTGACTGCGAGGGTATACCACGGTACCTAGGGCGGACATCGGATCACACTGCATAGAGTATACTCAGAGAGTGCTTCTATGTTCGAGTTGCACTTGCATCGGTTAGTTTCTCTAGTGTCAATTGGCGTAACTGTCCTTCCCACTAGTTAGTCGTCTGCTTGATTTGCCTTTAAGAACTTTTGGTGTGTGATCTACGTTCCCTAGTTTTCCATAGTGATTTAGTCAGTCATTTCTTTAGGTCTCTGACCTAAGGTGGTAGACTTCCCACTCTGTCAGTCGTGAGGACTTTTCAATCTTCTGCTTAGAAATGTGGAGTTGCCTTTTTATAGGCGTTGATTTTTATAACACTGGTTCGCCATAGTCAGTGTGTGAGACTTTTACGGACTTGAACGATCCTGCAAGGGGAGAGTCGGTGCATAAGATATTCATGGCTAAAGTTCCCGATGATACCAACCAAGGAACCCCTTCAAAAGGGGATCCTTGTGCTTTTCCTTTTTTCAGAAACGTTGGTGTCCCTTTGATGGCCACTTTGTATATTCTTGGGTTGAATGTGGGACTATCGGTTTGGTTGGGTACCATTCCAAATGTCCCAAACACTCTTGAGACTTATCAGTTAAGCACCTTATGTCATGGGCATCATGTTGATGTTCCTTTGTCAACAAATTCTTCTCCTCCTCCTTCTGCCTTCCTTGGTGAAAGTATAGCTACTAGTAAGTCTAAACGAAATAGAAAGAGGAAGAATAGGGAGAAGAAATCACCAACTGATCCGGATTATTTTTGGCATGAAATGAGAGTCGAGGTTTAACACAGAAATATACAGATATATTGAAAGAGAAACAGTGATATAACAAATATATATTGGAAATATAGCCAGAGGCAAAGATATATAGTAATACACGATTTCTATTAATGAAATAAATGTACAGAGACTGTAAAAATATAGAGTGAAAGACTCGCTAGAATGGTGGCAACTGATCTCTGAGAAGAGATGTGACGGCTACTCGCATTCACAAGAAGATGATTACAATAAGGCTCTAAAGGCCTTTTTATAATAAACAGGAATGCCAAAAACCCTAGACATCCAAAAACCTAACCCTAGGAGATGAAGCGCCAAAAGTCATGTGGGCCCCGTTTGGGTAAGTTAGTACATCAACTTCTCGGGGTCGTAACTTTTGCATATGATCTACGTTTTAGGCGCATGATAGCCTGTTGGAAAGGTATCATCGAGGAGATTCATTTTGGGGGATCAATCATGTTTTTGGCTATCATTGAGAAGCTCGATCCTGAAAAACCTTCATTTAAGCAAGTCATGTTGCCTACCACAAGAATACTCTTTGCAAAACCTACTCAAATAAAATACCAAAGGTTGTGACAGTCAACCTCTGCAAGTCATGTTGAATACTACCACCCAACCTTTGCAAGTCATGCTGGGGGTAAATAACCAACCTATGAGATTCATGTTGGAGATAGGTCATCAACCTCTGCAAGTCATGTTGAAGACCGACACCTAGCCTGTGCAAGTCACGCTGGGGGAAAAAGTCCAGTGACTGCTAGTCATACTAGTAATAGGTCTGTAGCCTCTGCGAGCCATGTTATCGACCAATCACCAACCTCTGCAAGTCATGTTGGAGATGTGCAACCAACCACAGCTAGTCATGTTGGTGGAATTGATTATGTTGAGAAACCTAGACAGATAGGACGTAAGCCTAAGTTCCCTTGTAAGCTCTGTAAGGGAGATCACCTTACTCATTTATGCCCTGGCCTTCCAGAGGTAAGAAGATTGTGGTCCCTATCTGCAAGCTCTTCTGATTCCGAGTCTTCTGAGGTTTCCTCATAGCCTATTTAGCCAGTGGTTGGAAAAGTGGTCGTGCCGATGCAATATTTGGCTGATCCCACTTCCCTTTTAGGGGGTGATGCGCCTTTAGACCATGTTGTCTCACAACCTATTCGACCAGTGGTTGAGAAAGTAGTCACGCTGATGAAATCTTCGGTTGATCCCACTCTTCTCTTAGAGAGTGTCGAGTCTACCAAAGTGGTCACGCCGATGCAATCTTCGACTGATCCCACTCTTCTCTTAGGGAGTGATGTGTCTATCGACTATGTTTTTAGCATTTCCAGTTTTGTACTTTCAGAACAAGGGGGCATTCCGCTCACTTCGAGCACACCCCCTCCAAGCCCTAGGATGGTTTCCTTTGATTCGAATGACCTTGTTGAGCCTCCTCTTCCTTCTTATGCACCCTTTCAAATAAGGGTTGAAGTTAATTCAAATAACATTTATCGATGTGTTGTAGATGAATGAGCCTCCGCAAGCATTTTATCCTCCTCGGCTTGGAAAGCTTTGGGTTCTCCCAAGATTGTGTTTGCTTCACATGAGATGTTGGCTTTTGACAGATGTCCTAGTGAATATTTGGGGGTTCTTCCTCAGTTTCCTATCTCATTAGGTGGGAAGACTGTCCTTGTCGATGTTATAGTGGTGCAAGGCCAGTTAGATTTCAACGTGCTTCTCGGGCGTGATTATGTATACGCTATGAACGTTGTGGTGTCTACGCTCTTTCGAGTGATGCATTTCCCTCACAATGGAAGCATTGTCACTATCGACCAATTGGCATCTAATAATCGCCATCCTAATTCGATGTTAGTTAAGGCTACCCCTTTATATGTTCCTAGTATTCTTGTAGACTCTACCTCGCCACAGGTAAATTATGTGGTATCTTATCCTCGATGTTCAATTACTCATGAGCAGGAACTTGTTCACTCATGTTTTCCTTCTCGAGACTTGGTCTCAACAATTGATCCATTGGTTTATCCAATGGGGGAATGGGAGCCCTTGCTTTCCCCTCTTGGTCCGAGTGATCTTGAGTCTCCTTTTGAGTCTGATCTCACTGTTTGTAGATCCTCAAGCCCTCGTGCTTGTGATTCTTCATTGATAGACTCTGCCAGTCCTGGCCAGAACCTCCATCATCATATGGAATATGGTCAGTATACCTCACCCTTTGGGAGTGTTGAGCCTCCTCGTTTGTGTAATTTCTCGGATTTTGAACTGCCTTTGGATGAGGCTATCCTTGAAGACATGACTACGGTTTCTATTCTGTGGGAAGACTTACATTGTGGTTTTTGTTTTCTTTCTTTTTGGGAGACTTTCCAGGTTGACTATTGAAGAGACTCTTGGTTAGAGCCTAGCAACGGGCTCTACCTAAACTACTACCACACATGAGTTGTAAGGCTGTGCAGTACCTTGTACATATTGTATAGTCCAGGTTTGTTGTTTTCAAGTTTTGTATTCAGTAGCACCTCTTATTTTCCAAAGTTTCTATCTGTATCAGATTTATTAACTTTTGAATGAGTGTTATGGCCTTATATACAGGATCTTGGAGGCATTTTTTTTGACATTTGTTCATCGTATCGATCTGTTCTGCCAGGTATTGACCTCGAAACTGGAATATAGGTTATATTTTTCCCTACTTGCATTTTTGCATTATCAATTTCCTAGTTCATTTGGCCTTAGGATCGACCCCACTGAAGTGCGACATGGAACCTTCTCTGCTGCTTTAGAAGTGTCATAATTAGGTGGTAGAGCCTACCTCTACATGGATGCCCTAGGTAGATCCTTTGCTGCATTTTGGCATCCATGCTGTCGGTTTTGACTACAGGCTTGGGAGTCCTTGTTAGTCCTATCATGATTACGAGATAAAGCCTCATTATTTTTCACCATTATTCTAGGCATTACCCTCGGGACTCCCAAATGAGCAGGCTTTGTTGTCTTTCAAGCTCGCTTTGAAATTCGAAAGCAACATCCAACGAGACTGTATTTATTCGTTTCGATCTTATTTGGATTAACTGAGAAAAGTAGCTCCCTGGAGTCCTCTTTAAGCCCTTTTCAGTCTCTCTAAAAATGAAAAGATTGTCGAGCAATCTTGTTGCCCTTCACGCTCTCCAAACTCAAATTTGAAGGCACATATGTCTGGCAGTAGTTTACCCCTTTTTCGGTCCAGATGGATAATTTTATGAATAAAGGTATGCTCTAGGAACCTCGGTTCGCTAGAAGAGTATTCTTAGGCATAAGTTTAATCCTTTTTCGGGCCTGAGGGACTAAATCTTTGAAAAAGGAACATTCTCCTTTGTTTTGGTTTATCACCTTTTTTGGGCCTTGGAGATTACTTACGAAAAAGGAACCCCCCAAAGTCCATAGTTAAGCTCTTTTCAGATTCCCTAAAATTGAAACGATCATCGAGTGACCTTGTTCCTTCACACTCGTTAAATTGGTCCAGAAGAACATCTACTAGCATGAGTTTAACCCTTTTTCCAACCTGTAGATTATAGCGGAAAAAGGTACGCCTCAGGAGATTCGTCTCACCGGGAGAGTTCTCCTTGGTTACTTTTATACTTTTTCGGGCTAAGGAGACTGAACTCAGAAAAAGGTTGTGAGTCCATAGTTAAGTTCTTTTCAGACTCCTTAAAATTGAAAAGATTGTCGAGTGATCTTGTCTGTGTCACACTCGTTAAAATGGTTTTGAATAGATGTCTTTTCGGTGCAAGTTTAACCCTTTTTTCGAACCGACTAGACTATCTCCAAAAAAGGTACTCCCTGGAGTCTTCTTTTGTGTTTTTTCACTCTCTACACGTGAAAAAACTACCGACCTTACCTTCTTCGGGCTCATAAAAATTACATAGAAGGGGTCTCATTGTGTCTTGCTTAATCGCATGGCGAGTCTCATCTTTGTGTATTTGGCCTAATGTCGGCTCCATGTTGCTCTCAACTGAACCTCTGAAGCATTCCTTATATGCAAGCCTTGTAGAAATTTTTACCTCTGCGACCTGACACCTTGACCCATGGAGGAATTTTCCCCGAGTGTCCTTATCCTGCACATGTCTCCTTGCCCTGAGGATTAGTGTGTTCCATGCGCTTGGAACTAGTTTTCTTGTTGCGACACTTTTTCCTCCTTTGTAACGTAGCATTCTTTTATTCTTTTTCAAGCTCTTAAAAAATTGAAAAAGACAAAAAAATCAAATATTCCAAAAAGAGGGGACGGGAAATATTCAATCTTTTTTCGACAACAAAGAGAGTCACCCTTGGACAAAGCACATCCTTCCATTTGTTCATTAAGCATTGGGATCCAGTATGACCTTAGGAATATTTTCTCGCTACGTAGAGCTGTGCCCTCCAACATTTGGTTACTCTTCGAAACATATGGAGAGTTTGCCTTGCCTCCCGCATCACAAACTTATGTCAATGCCATGTTGTTTGAGTCTGATCATCTTCTGTGCTTTTGTCCAAGGGAAGTTTTACCCAACCTAAGTCAACCTTTTTGCAGTTTGTCTCTTGACCTCCATGATTCAGCCACTCCAAGAGTCCAGTCAAGTCCAGGTTCGAAATCGACAAAGTTCTCTGCCTGATCATCGAGATCCTCATGTCTTTTCCCGACGGACTGTCGAAGAACTCAGGGTAGTGAGTTATACACTCCCATTGTACTCCTACCCGAGTTTTTAAGATCTTGAAGTCATTGATCGAGCTATGAAGACTTCATCTCCAGCCACAAGCATCACTAGCTTCTTGAAGATGAATACTATACTTGTATATCTTCGACTGATTTTGAGATGTAGATCCGCCATGTATTGCTCACGGCTACACTTTACATAGTTATATGACATGGATCTGCAGTGTATTTGATTGGAAACCATGATTCAGTTCATCCTGAGCATGGGTATGCCAATGTCAGAGAGACAATTGTTGTTTTGCAGATGGCACCTCTCGAAATCTAGTCCCGGGCTCACTCAATTTTGTGCATTTGGTGAAGATGTTGTAATGTATTTCGACCATCAGTTGCTCTTCTGACCTCACACATTAGGGGCCATCTGTTATGGCCCTAAAATGCCCTACTCATGCATACATGGAATTGGCCCTCTTACCTGCATAATTTTCCAAATCATTGCTAAGAAGCTCTTCTTAAAAACCATTTTTTAGAGCATGTACGTGCCTTGCACCACTACAACCCACGTACATACGCTTGTTTCATGCTATACAGCCCTTATACATACGCTTGTTGAACACTAAACAATTTGCGTATGCTTGCAAAAGTTGTAAAAATTAAAAAGTTGTGAGGAATTTGGTGAAATTCACTGGCTATTAGAGGTTTCCCAACCAATTCACCTGTTGTAGCCTATCACCCAACCAAATAACCATCCTTTTGTCATATAAAAGGAGGTGTTGGGGTCTCATTTCATATTCAAGCATAAGAACAGTGAAACTCTGCCCAATTTCACTTCCCTTCCTTGCCCAAGCTTTTGCTACCTTTTATGAGATATTGCCTCAACATTCCCTCTTCAACCCCTTCTTCTTCAATTCAATCCATTCCATTCCCTTGAGGTGATCATAAGCTTGAGAGAATATGCCTATTGAAGGTGCACTTGGAGCATTGTAAAGAGGAGCCCGGACCAGGTTCACAGAATGGTGGCCGACACAGATTGTAAGTTTCAGTCTTTGTTTGATGAATAAAAGAATCTCTTTTCCCTGTCCCAAATGATGATGTTTTGTGTATTTTCTTTGATTTATACATAACATTTGATATCTAACCCTAAATCATGAATATAAATAGCATGCTTGTAGTCTTTGTTTGCCTAGTTTTGGATGTAGGTCAACCTTAGGAGGAGACTTGCAATCTTTGGAACTACAAAGCTTGAGGAGATCATCACCAGATGTGGGATAAAAGGTATAGTTACCGAGCTTCTCTCTTATTGCTTTCTTTTCATTTGTTTTGGTATGTTTGGGGTAGAGTAGAAACTATATTGACTTTTAGACGGTCATTCGCTCTGTCTATATCTTAAACCCTGGTATAGTTAAAGGGGGGATTTTCCCACTAGCAAAGACACCATCCAAGAATAAACAATCGATAGGTAGGCTATTGTACCTACTCAACATACTGTGAGAATACGAAGATGGTCAGAAACCGACAAAGGACGCAAATCACCTCTCTTATAACATCAAAGATTATGATCCGCGAGTCGACTTGGAGATCGAGGGAATGATGGTCAATCAGGTGGTCATGGATTTCGGTTCGCAAGTTAATATTTTACCATGAGAAACATGGGTACGAATGGGCCAACCCAATCTAGCACCCTTGATGAATTATCTTAAGTTAGTTGATCAGAGAGTAATAGAACCAATCGAAATACCGAGAAATGTCGATACAAAAATTATGGAAATAACAACTTCGGTCAACTTTGAGGTGATCAACCTTGTTGAAGGAATGCCAGCGTATGCAACGCTTTTCGGTCGACCATGGGGTCGATGAATGAAAACAACTATCTCCATGGAAAGAGATATAATCAAATTGAAAGGAAGTTGGAGAAAAATAATTATTCCCCTGCATCCAAAGGAAGGAAAACCATGGATGGAGTTGTGGGATGAAGATCAAGAAGCCAGATGTCTACATTAGATAAAAAATGAACAGAAAGACTATATAGAACCTGCCGCAGAAGGAGAAATTTTGAGAGAATCTCCCATGTCGGTCGGACATAATTCTGACTTCACCTTATACAACTGGCAAATAGAAAACTACGAAGCACATGCAAAATACTGTTGGTCTATCGAAGTTATTCCAAATAAATGTCCTAAGACGTGTTATCCAATCCATGTTGTACCAAAAGTATACGAAAAAATAACTCGACATACTCCCTCTCTCATTTTGACCGACAATTAGATAAGTAAACCCTTGTGATATAGTGAACGACATACTCCCACTCTCATTTCGACCGACAATCAGATAAGTAGACCCTTGCGATACAGTGAACAACATACCCCTTCGACCCATGTTGAAGAGGTAGCAAAATCCATAGGAGAACAAGGAAGAACACATAGTCTTGTGGAAACTTTCACAAGCTAGGCTGCAAGATGGTGGGAAACACGTTCCCCTAAATTACAAAAAGGGATGATTGTGTCGACATACTTCTTTGAAAGATTCGACGACAAGAAACTATCAAAAGATGTAGATATTCCCACATTCAAAATCGGTTATGATTTAGCAGAATATATTCAACGTTGTGAAAGCGAATGGCGAAGAATTGGATACAAGGATGAAAGGGTATGGCCCCATATGTTCCCAAGTACATTAGATGAGATACTAAGTAAATAGTACAAGATTGAAGAAGCCTGCGACCACACTTCCAAATGGACTTAAATCAAAATAAACTTTGTCCAAGACTTGGAATTTAATCTAGTAGAGAAACATTTGAAAGACACATCATGTCAAATAAAAATCTTTTTAGAAATTCCTTCACTAGCTCAATAGAAAGAAGAAGCAAATATGTTGGTCGATGGAGGATCAACATCGACTTGCAATTTTGAGTTGGTAGAAAACAAGGAAATATCGACTACACGGAGAATTGACATGGAGAATATAAATGTCCAGGACAGAGCTTCCAATGGAAGAAAGACCATCCATCATTGCAAAATCATGTGAAATCAGTATTAAGTATAGCCACAGAACACAAAGAATATCAAGAACAACCCGACTTCCTAGAAAGTTTTATGAAAATTGAAGAAGGAGAATGCCATCTTGACGAAGCAAAACCACCATAATGGATGGATGCATAAATAAGAACGAAGGAATTCGGCATATCAAATGATGGTCGACCAAAAATGGTGCGAGTAGGTGATTATTGGTCTCACAAACAAACAACCAACATAGTCAGTCTATTAAAAGAGTATCAAGATGTTTTTTCATGCGACTACAAGGACCTGAAAGGACTTGTAGAGGAAATGGGTGAAATGAAGATCGAACTGATCCCAGGAGAAAAGCCAATTAAAAAATGACCATACAAGTTAACACATAAGTATAACCCGATCGTTCAAAAAGAGATCTAATGAATGCTACATGAAGGCATTATTTATCCTATCGACAAGGCAGAATGGGCAAGCCCCATGGTGGTACAACCAAAGAAGCATGATCCAAAGAAGTTAAGAATTTGTGTCGACTTTCGGGGACTCAATTAACAGACTATGACAGATTTGTTCCCCACCCCGTTTGCTGATGAAATAATAAACAAAGTTGCTAGTCATGAATGTTATTCATTTACTGACATATTCTCAAGATATAATCAGGTGCCAATCGCAAAAGAAGATAAGGAAAAACCAACTTTCATGTCGAAATTTGGATCTTTTGCCTACATAGTCATGCCATTTGTACTGAAGAATGCGCCAATAGTTTTTTCAAGAATAGTGGTCAAAGCATTCCAAGAGTACATCTACAAAACCATTGTTGTATACTTCGACGACTGGACAATCTATAGTCTACTCATAAATCATATATAATGGCTTTGACTTAAGTTAGAACGCTACAGATAGATTCAACTATCACTAAACATCAGAAAATGCATGTTTGCCACACCTATTGGAATCATGTTAGGACATCTGGTATGTAAAGATGGGGTAAAGATCGACATGGATAAAATAAAGATTATACTTGATCTAAAACCACCCGTGAATAAAAAACAGATAAAAATTCTACTGGGTCATACTAGCTACTACATGAAGTTTATATGCCACTATTCAGACATGACCTTCCCAATGGACGAGCTTCTATGAGAAGATTTCGAATTCAAATGGAGCCAATGTTGCCAAGAATCCTTCAAATTTTTAAAGAAGAAGTTGGTTGAAGCACCCATTCTCAAATTTCCAGACTGGTCGAGAAAGTTTCATGTCCACGTCGATGCGTCGAATGTAGTTGTTGGGTCGGTTTTAGCTCAACCATACAACAACACAATGGATTACCCAAATGCATATGCAAGTCAGAAACTGAATAAAGCAAAAAGAAATTATCCGACTACGGAATGAGAAGCCTTATCAATGATTTTCACACTACAAAAGTTTCGTCATTATTTATTGGCAAACCCTTTTACATTTTTCACGGACCATCAAGCATTAAAATACTTGGTCAATAAACTAGTCCATCAAGGCAAGATCTGTCGATGGTCACTATTATTTCAGGAATTTGAATTTGACGTAATCATTCGACCAGGGAAAAAGAACATTCGACCTGATCACTTGTCATGACTAGAAACATGAGAAGATTCGACATGCATCGACGATGACCTCCCAAATGCACACTTATTCAGAGTCGAAGTTGCACCTAAAGATTTAGAAGATATTGCCAATTTCTTAGAAGAAGGAAAGACCCTAGAGGACCTCCCGACAAACAAAAAGAAAACTCTAGCCATGAAAGTTGCATCATTCACAATCATTAACTGATACTTATACAAAATGAGAATGGATGATGTGTTAAGAAGATGCATTCCAGAATATGAATGAGAGGATATCATCAATGAAGCCCATGCAGGAGCAGTTGGAGGACATTTTTAGGCCGACACAACAGTCAGGAAGGTACTACAAGTAGGCATGTGGTGGCCAACTTTGCATAAAGACTGTCAGGATCAAGTTAAAAAATGTGATAGTTGTCAGAGACTTGGATGACCCTTGTGGAAAAATGAAATTCCACTAAGTTCAATAAACCCTAATTCAACTTTCAAAATCTGGGCTATCGACTTTGTTGGGCCATTCCCACAGAGGGCAAGAAGAACTGGTGCCAAGTACATAATCACTGCGGTTGACTATGTGACTAAGTGGGAAGAAGTTGAGTCGGTTGAATCCTGTACCAAAGAGGTTGCAGCTAAATTCATCTATGAGAACATAATCACAATATTTGGTTGTCCTCTGACACTAATCAGAGACCAGGGAACTCACTTTATAAATGAAACAATTAAAGTTCTACTGGAAAAATTCTTAATCGACCATAGAAAAATGACAGACTATCACCCACAAGCAAATAGGGCAGTCAAGTACTTTAATAAAACATTACATAAGGGACTTACAAAGATCTGTGGCATAAATAAAGATGACTGGGACGATAAGATTCCTGCAATCCTTTGGGCGTATAGATCAACATTCAAAATATCGACTGGACAAATTCCATTCAAGCTAGTCTACGACCAGGAAGCGGTGATCCCGCTACAATTTTGGACTAATTCTGATAGGGTCGCAGCTTTATCAAAATTTGACGAGAGCAAAAACCTGAACGACCGACTATACCAATTGAACAAGTTGGAATAAGAGAGGCTAATAGTGATCCATCACCAAGAGGTTCAGAAGCAACAACAAAAAGTGTGGCATGATCGTCACTTGAAGAAAAAGGATATAAAAGATGGAGACTTAGTCTTACTGTATGACAGTCGTATAAAAGGAAAACCCAGAAAATTGGAAACAACATGGTTGGGGCCTTATGTGGTGGAAGACATTCGATCGACTAGAGTGGTCCAACTCAGAACGTTATTGGGGCATCCATTTAAGAAACTAATTGATGGGGCTTATTTAAAGAAATATCAAGTATAAAAACAAAAGAACCATTTTGGCAAAGTTTAGCAGGGAGTTGCCAACATGAACCAACTAAAATAACTAATCAAACTTATAAGAAATAAACCTTGCTTAAAATTAATAAACAAAAAAGGCAGTTAGATAAATTCAGGTATAAAAAACAGAAAAGCTAAAGTATTTAAAGAGTAGCCATAACATTAAAGGAAAATCAACAATAAAGTAAAATGGAGAAAGAAAGTAGTTTGTGGTCAAGCTCGAGACAAGGTACCAGAAGATATTCTCGACATCCTACACCTTCGACCGACTTAAGACAAATACTCATAAGAAAAAGATCAAGTGAAAGGACTAGTCTAGGAGCAAGCGAGCGTGGTTCAAGTGAGCGCATATCAGGCGAGCGAATATCATATGAACATAAATCAAGAGAACATGATTGGAATGAAAAAAGATGACATCATTCAGACTCAGTAAACATTAGAAAAATGAACGAACAACCAAGCCATCACCGACATCGACTAAGTCAATCAAGTAATAAAGATGGATTAAGAACTCCGATCGGTCAGCTTACATATCGACCACGTATCAATAGAGGAAACCTCGTTGATTGGGTCCAGGACAACGTTGACCAAGAAAACATCGACATTAGCAGAGACAACATTAAATTCGAGACAGGTAAAAGCCGACGCGCGCATTAATGATGTAAATGACCGTTGTACAACCGTCGAATATATCGATACGTGCGACATTCAACAACAAGATATTGAAATTAATAGCCTACGAGACATAAAAGAATGCCAACCAAGCAACGATTTAAATGTCCACTCGCTCGACCCACTCGCACCACCAATCTTTATGACAAAAGAGCATGACATACAAGAACAACTGGATGCATTAAACCCGATGCTTTCACCACCAACTATAAATTTGGAAGAAGCATATGACTTTGCCTCACTATTATTCTTGCCTCCACAGATAATTATAGCTCAAGGCAAACATACGACCGAACCTGTAAATCCTCCAATGCTGCCATAAAATAGTAACTAGGATCAACAAATGTCGAGGATGAGACATCAAATTGACAACGCAACATAAGATTCAAGAACAAGGCAAGTTTTTGACAGAGCCACTGCGATGCCATTGCAAATCCAGATGCAAAATATCTGGCTCGCGAAGATGGAGGAAACATATTGTAGAAAACATTGGATAAATTTCACTGAGTGTGCAATGGAGAAAGGAAGTTGGAAAGCAGAAATTGACTTCCTGGAAAAAGCAGGAATTCGACATATCCTTGGCGCCCCGCAAATAGCTGACATGGGTCAATGGAAAGAAGAAGCGACAAAATTTATTATTAGTTGGTAGCATCAAGGATACCTATGGTTAAATGAGGCCATATCAATAATTGGAAGAATCCTCTACCGAATCTTGGGAGTCCCAAGGGCAGGGGCCAAGGTACCCAAATCGGCCAATTCTAACAATTGGATGCAGTTTTTACAGGGTCAGTGACAACAAAAACTCTAAGGGATTGTTGATCAACAAAATCACCGACCCAAAAGCCCGTTGGGATGCCATCATAATTTCTTTGTGCTTCACACCCGCATGATTGGCATCCGACGTAAATATGACAATTGTTGAAGCAATAACTCAAGTGTATAAGAATTCAGAAAGGTTCAATTGGGAAAAACATTTGGTCGACTTGCTCAGAACGAACTGCAAGGAAGTTCAAGATTCAGGCTGAGCCATCAAGTTTCCATTATTGCTAATCTGGATAACAATGGAACAATATGGGCCTGTAGGAGAAGCAACATTCATAACCAAGAATACCCTGATAATGGATAAGTATAGAGTTTTCTCCTCAAATCAGGCAGGTACGTCCAACTCACTTCCACTAGAAGAGATGGTCTGGTTGTGGATTGTAGGCATGAAAGGTAGTACCCAGAGATGGTGAGTCGAACAAGCAATCCATCGAGCACTTTTGTCACCTTTCCATTTTCAGCTCGAACTCGACTGCACAAAACTTTGGTGTGGAGTCGTGTCGACGCCAGAACCAAAACAATTGCATTACCAATTGACAGTGGAAGAAGTCTTCATAGAATTGGAAAGACAAATCAATCAGAACTTAGAAATTCCGTTGGAGGCACAACAGACAAGGATGCCTCTATTATTTCCATTGACTGATGGGGAACAAGAAGAATAAAGACAAGCCACTCTCTACATAGTTCTGTTTGTCGAAGACTTACAAGCTATGACAATTGTCCCTCCAAATCCTTCCCCGGGAAAAAGAAAACAACTGAATAAAAAGAAAAAAAGGGAAGAAAAGTGCTGAAGAAGAAGCACTAGAGATCGACACAGAGGAGATATGGAGATAAACATTTGATTCGAACGAGGGCATTAACTTCAATGACCCCATCATTAAAGAAAAAATGACAAGTATCACCTCCAAGATCACCGTCAAATTACAACAAACTTGACAAGAAACTGCTACCATGAAGAAGATATACATTTCCTCAATCTGACCACAAATGAAGGAGGCCTTCCAAAAAGTGAAGAACATAAAGAGCACGCTTAGGCAAATTGAAACAAGAGGGGCAAAGAGGCAGAATAATTTAGAGAGCACAACTACGTCTGTCAGCCCAACGAAAGTTACAATGAACATGACATAATGGGAATTAAGACCAAAAGTAACACCAAGCAAGAAAAGAACACCCGATGCTACAATCGACCTCATCGGTGAGTCACCCCAGCAGAACCGGTCTTGGTCATAGAAGAATTACCGGTAAAGAAAAAGAAGAGGCAACTCATCATCCAAAGCCACAAAGTCAGATAAGCCAGTCAAGATTGGATGACGCCCAGATAGAAACTATCGACATGGAGCAGCATGAGTCAATCGAAGAAATCAACACAGAATTGGTATAACAACAGTAGACAAGAAAACCGACATCGCCACAACATTCAGTTGAATCAATACAAGTCGGTGAGCCAACCGTCCCAACACAAAACCATGCAGACTATCCGTTTGAAGCATTAGATCAACAAGAAGAAGTCTTGCGATCAATTGAAGCACACTAGTTCGAGATTAACCAAAATGATACAAAAGTAGAGTTAGAAAATGACACTCCAAGCACACAAGTGGAGAACGTCGAAACGTTGTAGACTGAAAAACCTTCATCGGAGATAGATCCCGTGAACACTGAGCATATTAATGGATAAGAGCCAGAGCTCCAGGGCAAAGAAGAGATGGAGGTACAAAACACCCAACATGAGGAAGAAGAAAAAGATGAAACAAGCGAACAAAGCATCCCAAGAACACAACAGATGGTAACAAAAGACGACCAAACACCCAAATCTGTAGATAAAAGAAATAAAAGGAAGTCGTTCATTATCACCATCAGAATGAATGGAACAATGACTCCATCAGGTTCGACAGTCGAAACCTCATTCAAACCAACTAGCATTTCCGACAAACATTTGTTCAACTTACATGGAGTTATTTCAAAAGAATCAACAAGGAGAGGGAAGAATGTGTTGAGAGAAGGCAGTCGGGTCGAATGACTAAAACAAGAACAAAAAAATATCTTGGAACGATGCAGAGAAGCAGTCAGGATGAATGAAGGGATCGAACAGATGTCAGAGGTGCAAAACCCCTTAGAAGGCTCAAGGAACTGATTGATAGATTGATTGAAAAAAATGCAAATTACCGACAACAGGTACAAGCGTTGAAGAAAGAAAAAGAAGATGTCGAGCATCAACACGACTTAGCATGCAAAGAACCAGACAACCCAAGAAAAAATGAACATGGTCTTAGAAGCAGAACAATAGAATTTGAAAGGCTTCAAGTAGAACATACATAAATTAACCAAAGAAACTAGCGCACTAAGCTCTGTGGTAAACAAATGGTCGAGTCATTTTGCAGACGCATTTAGTAAATGTCGGATATAAAGGGATTCATTTGACAATATAGAAAGGTCAAGGAACTCGACCATGGATAACAAAGTAAAAGAAGTCCTCACCATGCAACTGGAAAAATAAAGAGCAATAGAACAACAACTATCATAGCAGGAGCAGGAATGGCAGAAGGAGGGACACATAGTGCATCTAGAAACAAAATAGGCAGTCAGTCACCTGAGCCAACTCATAGGTAAAATGAAACATACAGAACAACAATTCGATCAAGAGTCGGGAACTTCTCAGACATCAAGTATAGTGGAAAAAGTCGACTTGATTGCCCAGTCGAAGATTCTAAATATCGAGGCTCACCAGGCGGTCAACACTTGGTGCGACTTCATCCAACAAACAAAGAGTTAAACCCCTAGTATTATTTGGATAGTTTTCAAGGTCAGCACAGAAAGTGAAAAGAACAAGGAATTCAACTAAGCTAGCAGTGGAACTCCAGGCATAACAACACAGTCAGAAATAATACCTTAATTCGACCGTCCATATAAAGAATTTGTTTCTTCTTCTTACATACTTCTCTTTCTATCTTCATCTATACTTCTCCATACTGTAATATTTTAGTCAAAATATGAAAAAAATTATTTTGTATAACCCCCTCTTGCTCGGGATGAGCAAGGAATTGAGGTTGATCTGGCATCTTTTCATCATGACTTATAAAGAATTGTATTAAATGAGCATAAATTAAAGTGCACCATTAAAGAAGGGAAAACTTAAAAATGAAGAGACATAAGCATCATATCTGAACACAAAAACTTGATATCGGAGTTCGTCTCGGGTGGACTACGTTTCTGGGTCTTGCTCTCAAATGGGTAGGCTCTTTCATTAACTCAACAAAATAATTTGGCAAATACATAAATATACCTCATTCTGAAATCAAGCTGCAGAAATAATGCTCATATCACAAAATAGACAGCACCATTGAATTTGTGGCGTCGAATTACTCAAAAATGACTGTCTCCACACTCTGATCCGACTCTGGCACTCCCAGGCCCAAGAAGAATTTTGTCTCAGTTTCCGTGCCCTCTACAATCTGCAATTATGACAGTTCTGTCTCGAAATCCATGCCCGCAGGTCCGTACAGTCCGCACCTCTCCCCTGGCTCTGGGCGGATTGTACCTTTTAAGTAATAACCATGGGTGGATATACCAAGTGGTACCCGTGGCGCATTGGTTATGGGCGGAGTTTTTAAAGCTTTGGGCATCGCGGAGGTTCCAGGGTCGAATCCCACCGGACTCAATTTTGGAATGTTGGTTGCTTATATATATACATTGCAATATATGCTCCCGCTAACTTTAGCAGAGTCTAGACATCCCACCAACTTGTTGTTAAAATTTGCGTGGTCCGCCAGATTTGGTGGACCCACCATTTTTTAAATTCGAAATTCATTCATGAGTTAATATTGGGAATTTTCGGGATGCCACGTGTCGCTTGATGATTGGGCGACGTGGCACCCTTTGATAAGTTCACATGTCTACTGACATTGCTGCCTCGTCATTCCATACATGACACATGGTGCTTCCCGAGTGGTGCCATGTAGCGTCGCCTAGGGGTGCCATGTGGCATCGCCTGGGGGTGTCATGTGGCACTTTTCTACTGGTCCACATGGACCCCTGAAAATCCCATTGGCGGGTGACACACGGAAGCCTCTGGTGCTACCACATGGCATGTTGACGAAAACATATTGTATGATGATGTCACCCTTCCAAGTCAGCTACTGACGTGAGCAGTACAGATGATGATGTTCCCCCCTACTGACTGGTCCTGTTTGACCGCAACTTTGACCACAAATATCTTTCAAACTGTAACTTCGTTTGACGAGCTGTTTGTGCTGTTAGAAATCTTGTGACACGCTCTTCATGGTCATGCCATTTTCACTGAGTTTTGGGAACTTTGAATTTTTCCCTTTCTCTGTCTGCTGGAGCCATTCTGAGCGTTCTGAGTTACCTCTGTGAGTTCTGAGTTATTCTTAACCTTCTCTGGATCTTTTTGGATCACACCTTCCCACTGAGATCTTTGTGGAACACCAAAATCTTCCATCAATCAACTGGTAAGTGAGGGAAAAGTCCCCTCACTTTTCCCTTCTCGATCCACTTTGCCTTGCTTGGATGTGTGCCTTTCAATCCTACTCGAAGATAATCAACATCAACCCTTTGTGAAGTCCTCGTCCTCCTATCCAGGATGATATCTTCCTGTAGCTCATCCAAGTACTTAGGTGCAAACTCATCAACTGATGGTATTGGAACTTCCTCATCTTGATCCATGATCATGGGAGGCTAACAAAGTTTTAAGTTCTCAACGTTCACAACTGAGTAAATCTGCATATAAGGTGGAAGATCCAGACGGAAATCATTGGTACCACTTTTCTCCAAGATAGTGAAGGGTCCATAATGAATGGGCTTGAGTTTCTTTCCTTCACCCTTCAATATCTCCTTGTTGATGTGAAGCCATACCCAGTCTCCAACCTGGAACTGATGATCAACCCTGTGCTTGTCATGCTGAGCTTTATACTGTGCTTGACTTTTCTCCAACTGTTCACTGACTGCCTGGTGTATCTGCTGAATCCTCTGGATAAACCTGTGGGTTTTGTCCTCTGTTCGTTCTTCATTTACATCGACATATTTCTCATACATCAAGTCCAAAGGAACCTTTGGTAGGTACCCAAAACATGTCTCAAAAGGTGAACTCTGAGTGGATGAATGTAAAGCTCGGTTGTACGCATGATGTATATAGGGTATCTATTCATCCCATAACTTGGGATACTTGCTGAAGTAGCCTTGAAGAAAAAGTACCACTGTTCAGTTTACCACCTCTATCTGTGGATGGAAAGCAATGCTCATCTTCAATTTGGTGTCCATCATTCTCTACAAGCTAGTCCAAAAGTCCCCAAGGAATCGAGTATCTCGATCCGAGACGATAGATGTGGGTAACCCAAAGTGAACGCAAACATGTTGAATGAAGAGATTAGCAGTCTTCTCAACAATGATCTACTTTTTACATGGCATCAAGATACACATCTTGTTGAACCTATCCACTACAACATACAAATAATCATGACCCCCTTTGGTCATTGGTAAACCCTCTACAAAATCCATGGATACACTTTCCCATGGATGGGATGGAACAGGAAGTGGTGAGTATAGCCCCAGTTTTCTATTAGTGGGCTTACAAGTAGAACACATCACACAACCTTTACATATTTAGTTACAATTGCTTTCATTTGAGGCCAGTAACAAAACCTCTATAAATGAGCCATAGTTTTTCCTACCCCAAAATGCCCAGACACAAGAGAAGTATGAGCTTCTCGTATTACATGGACTCGTTCACTTGTAGGAATACATAGCTTTCCAAGATGGTAGAGTAACTTTCCCTGCAGACAATAGTTCTCTACTTGTGCACCAATGGTTAGCTTCACATATACTTCTTTAAAATCTTCATCGACGACATATTGTTGTATATAGCTATCATGAGATAAATAAGCATTATTCAAAATAATAGAAGCAACAATAGGAGGTCTAGAAAGCATATCATCTACCTTGTTACTTGTACCCTTTTTGTACTTGATTACCAAGTGAAACTGTTGTAGAAAACCCATCCACCTGTAGTGTCGAGATTGTTGCAATTTGGTATGTGCTTGAAGATACTGTAAGGGTGGTGATCTGTATGTACGATTATTTCCTTCCCTAACAAGTAGTGCTTCCATTTCTTTACACTCTGGACTAATGCATACAACTCTTTATTATATGTGGAAAAGTTAACAACAACTTGGTTAAAAGTTTCAGAGTGGTAACATATAGGCTTACGATATTGCATCAATACTGCACCCATGGCCTATCCGTTGGCATCTGTCTCGATCTAAAAGGGTTGTTGAAGATTCGACAATGCTAATACTGGTGCGGTACTGATCTTCCCCTTCAAAGTGTCGAAATCTTTTTGTTGCTTTCCTTCCCACTGAAAAGTGTTCTTCACACTGGTTAAGGCATGTAGAGGAACTGCTATGAAGGAGAAGTTGGGAATGATCCCCTCCAATACTGGACTGCACCTAAGAAGCTTCAAACTTCGGTTACACTTTTTAGCTCAAGCCAATTTACAATTACATCAATTTTGGAATGGTCAATTTTCAATTGTCCTCCTCCTACAACATGACCTAAGTACACAAGTGCAGTCTTTCCAAATTCACATTTAGACAATTTTACACACAACTTTTCCCTTTGCAAAGTATCCAATACTTTCTTTACATGCCTCACATGCTCATCCCAAGTCCCGCTAAAAACAAGAATGTTGTTTAAATTACAATCACAAAGTCATCTATGAAAGACATGAATACATCATTCATCACACGCATGAAAGTTGTCAGAGCATTACAAAGCCCAAACGACATAACCAACCACTCAAACAATCCATGTTTGGTTTTAAAGGAAGTTTTCCATGCATCCTGTTTTGTGACTCTGATTTGATGATATCCACTGTGCAAATCCAACTTAGTGAAATAGACAACATTCTTCAATTGATCAAGTAATTCATCTATGCGAGGAAGAGGGCATCGATTTTTCACCCTGATTTTATTTAAGGCCCTCTAATCGACACACATTCGCCATGTGCCATCTTTCTTTGGCACCAACACGATCGGAGAAGCACAAGGAGATAAACTGGGCCTGATGACCCCTTGATCCAATAAGCCCTGTACCTGCTTCTTGATCTCTTTCATCTCCACAACTGACATCCTGTACATGTCCACATTAGGAAGAGGAGAAACCTACTGAAGATGTATCTCATGTTGGATTTCCCTCTTAGCAGGTAATCCATCTAGTTCCTAAAAATTATCATCATACTTAAAAACAATATCAATTAATTCCTTTTTATGAGATGGGTCACACCCTTGGAAAGCATCGGATGTCCTGACATCTTTCTCTCTGACGACCATGAGTACATATCTCTTATTAGTGTTTATGAGTCTTTTCATTTGACCTGCACTAACAAGTGTTGTATTTACCCTCATGCTTTGAACTCTAATGATATATTCCACTCCCCCTTTAGTAAGGTGGTATTTATTCTCATGACGAAAGAAGACTGCTTTTCTATCATAGAGATAAGGACTTCCCAACACTATGCCACATATATCAAGTGGTACAACATCCAAATCCACTTCATCAATCAATTTTGAAGCAATAACAAATATGATCCTACATTGTTTGGTGACATTAAGTTTTGCTTTGTCACATACCCAACCGAGAGGATAAGGTTTCAGATGTGGTTTCATTTCAAGACCCATTTTCTTGACAAGTGCTTCATATATTAAGTTTACTTGGGAACCCGGATCAAATAATGTGTCTATCTTAGTATGTTTAGATACAACTCTTATATGAAATAAGTCATTCCTCTTTCGTTCATCAACATGAGATTCATCATTGGAACTAGAACTAGCATGAAGAGAATCTTTACCTTGTACTCCAACCGCTGTGATCTTTCCTTCATCTCCTGAATCAAAACCAAGATCTTGTTGTATCGTAGCAACGATCTTTGTCTTCCCCTTTCCACCGAACTGTTTCGGTTTCTTTTCCGGATGCAGTTTCCAACAGTGTTCTTCATCATGACCGCTCTTCTTACAATGAGTGCAAGATGGATTTCCTCCTTCTCTCGTCACTGTAGCTGTCTTCTTGTACTTCCTTTTAAACTTCTTAAAAGTCTTTTGTGGGAAATTGGAAGGTTTCTTTGTGGGATCTTCTTGAACATGTTTCCCCTTGTTCTCAAGGTGAGTGGCTTGCACACAAACTTCGTCAGTACTAGTGGGGTTAAACAAGAGCAAAGTATGTCGAATATAACTGTAAAATGCACCAATATACTTCATTAAAGTTTCATAAAAATCCAAAAGAATATTCAATGCAAGAGATTTCTTCCTAAATTCTTCCGTGAAACTTTGTATAGTTTGTCCTTTACTTTGCCTTAAGGTTTGCTATTCCATTGTTGCATTATGTAAATACCCTAATGGATAAAGTTGCTTCCTTATCGTTGATTTAAATTCTGACCATGAGGAAAGAAGATTACCACACTTACTTCTGTCCTGAAGCTTTCTCTCCCACCATACGAGAGCGATGCCTTCCAACCAAAGAGAAGCCAGTTGTACTTTAACTTCCTCTTCATCAATATGTTGGACATGGAAATACACTTCAACTTGTCGGATCCAATTATCTATCTTTTCAGGATTAGCATCTCCATTAAACATAGGTAAAGAAAATTTTACATCAAGCTTTAATAATGGTTTCTTAAAAGAGGCTTTATGGCTAGAATGATGAGAATGGTGAGAATGCTCAGAGGAAGAAGAACTAGAAATCGAAGGTGAAGACGGAGGCTCAGGAGGATCTCCTCTAGCCCCTTGGTTTACCAAAGCATCATCATCTGCATGTGCTTCCTTTTTCTTCCCTTTCTTATTCATCCTCTTCTCGTAATCTCCATACACTCACTTGACCATTTCTGACATGCGATGAAAGAGCATGTGAAAGTTTTTCTCCTGTTCATCACGCTTGTCCTCCTCTACCATTTTCTTCCTTTTGGATACACAACCAACTTCGGGATTGAAAGTATTAAGAGTTCCTTCACCCTACTTATGCTTTTCCCTAGTAAGCATTCACACTCAACAATTCAAGTCAAAGATGACTACTCTGATACCAACATGATCCAGGATCTTGTCATCATGACTTATAAAGAATTGTATTAAATGAGCATAAATTAAAGTGCACCATTAAAGAAGGGAAAACTTAAAAATGAAGAGACATAAGCATCAGATCTAAACATTAAAACTTGATAACAGAGTTCATCCCTGGCGGACTACGTCTCCGGGTCCTACTCTCAAATGGGTAGGCTCTTTCATTAACTCAGTAAAAGAATTTGGAAAATACATAAATATACCTCATTATGAAATCTTGTTGTGGAAATAATGCTCAGATCAGAAAACAAACATCACCACTGAATTTGTGGCATCGAATTACCCAAAAATGACTGTCTTCACACTCTGATCCGACTCTGGCACTCCCAGGTCCAAGAAGAATTTTGTCTTAGTTTTTGTGCCCTCTACAACCTGCAATTATGACAATTGTGTCTTGAAATCCATGCCCATAGGTCCGTATGGTCCGTGCCTCTCCTCTGGCTCTGGGCGGATTGTACCTTTTAAGTAATAACCATAGGTGGATATACCAAGTGGTACCCGTGGCGCATTGGTTATGGGCAGAGTTGTTAAAGCTTTGGGCATCGCAGAGGTTCTGGGGTCGAATCCCACCGAAATCCATTTTGGAACGTTGGTTGTTTATATATATACCTGTCTCAGTGCCAACCCTTTTTCATGCTGTATGAGATCAACCTGTATCAGTTCCAGCCCTTTTTCATGCTAGATGAGAACACTCAGTGCCAACCCTTTTTCATTATGGATGAGTTCCACCTGTCTCAGTGCCAACCCTTTTTCATGTTGGATGAGAACACTCAGTTCCAACCCTTTTTCATGCTGGATGAGTTCCACCTGTCTCAGTGCCAACCCTTTTTCATGTTGGATGATAACACTCAGTGCCAACCCTTTTTCATGCTAGATGAGTTCCACCTGTCTCAATGCCAACCCTTTTTCATGCCGAATGAGAACACTAAGTGCCAACCCTTTTTCATGTTGGATGAGAACACTCAGTTCCAACCCTTTTTCATGCTGGATGAGTTCCACCTGTCTCAGTGCCAACCCTTTTTCATGTTGGATGATAACACTCAGTGCCAACCCTTTTTCATGCTAGATGAGTTCCACCTGTCTCAGTGCCAACCCTTTTTTATGCTGAATGAGAACACTAAGTGCCAACCCTTTTTCATGTTGGATGAGTTCCACCTGTCTCAGTTCCAACCCTTTTTCATGTTGGATGAGAACACTTAGTGCCAACCCTTTTTCATGCTGGATGAGAACACTTAGTGCCAACCCTTTTCTTGTTGGATGAGTTCCACTTGTCTCAGTACCAACCCTTTTTCATGCTGGATTAGTTCCACATGTATCAATGCAAACCCTTTTTCATGCTGCATGATAACACTCCCTCTGAAGAGGGACCACGCCAAGCTTGTCCCTGAAGTACGCAAACTTCATCCTTGACAGCGGCTTGGTAAACACGTTCACAAATTGATCCTCTGTAGTCACGAAACTGGAGCCTCACTGTTCCCTTCTACACTATATCCCTGATATAGTAATATCTGATCTCGATATGCTTCGACCTATCATAGACCGCAGGGTTCTCTGACGACTTCATGCAACTCTGGTTGTCACACCAAATGTAGGTCGCCTCTAGTCTGAGACCAAATAACCCAGACATAAGTTCTCAAAGCCACACTGCTACTGCACATGCTGCCAAATACTCAGCTTCAGCCGTACTGAGTGCCACACATGACTGCTTCTTACATCTAACAGAGCCTCTTACTCCTTACTGTAGTACCCAACTCTCTCTGGAACTGACCATCCAACTCCCTCTCGAGCACTGAATATCAACTGAATCTTCAAGCTGTTGAATTCAAAACTTGTCCTCTAGAAAAATTCTCATCATCCTCTTCTTGTAGGTCTTACCTACAAGTCAAATTCAGTCCAATAGTTTGCAATTTTTGAAGCCACACTGCTTCACGACTTGTTGCACATTCTGCCACATAATCAACTTCATTCATACTAAGCACCACACATGACTGCTTCCTGCATCCGACAAAGCTTCATTCTCCTTACTGTAGTACCCAACTCCCTCTGGAACTGACTGTCTGACTCCCTCTTGAGCACTGAATATCAAATGGATCTTAAACTTGTTGACTTCATCACTTGTCCTTCAGAACAAGTCTCATCATCCTCTTCTTTTAGATCCTACCTACAAGTCAAATTTAGTCCAATAGTCAGCAATTTCCGAAGCCATGCTGCTTTGCAACTTGCTCCACATGCTGCATACTTTGCCTCAACCGTACTGAGTGTTACACACAACTGCTTTCTGTTGCTCCGTGGAACCATACTGGAGCCTAGACTGAAGCAATATGCTGAAGTACTCTTCTTATCAGGGATATTTCTGACCCAATATGAATCTGAATATCCATATAACTTGAACTCATGGTCTGTCACATACCCGGGACCATAATCCAATGTACCCTTAAGGTACCTCATCACATGTTTTGCTGCAACTAAATGAACCTACCCAGGCTTCTCCATATATTGACTCAGGGTGTTCACAACAAAACATATATCCAGTCTTATGTTCATCAAGTTCATCAACGAACCCACCATCTGCCTATATAAAGTAACATCCACAGTATCTAAAGTTGTATCCTGCAACAACTTCAGATTTGATACCATGGGTGTAGCCATTGCCTTGCAATCCAACATCCCAAACCTCTTCAGGATTTATGTTATATACTTCCCTTGATTCAAAAATATCTCATCCTGTCTCTGCCATATCTCAGGACCCAAAAAGTAAGGCATCATCCCGAGATATTTCATCTCAAACTCAGCAACCGGTTTTTTTCTTAAACTATGAGATGATATTTTCCACACCTGTTTAGAAATAGGTCTATTAAGCTCGTAAAGGTTAGGATCTGCAATCTTGTTTTTAAATCTTAAGCTCGTCAGAAAATTGTCGATCATGCCATACCATGCTCTGGGTGCCTACTTTAATCCATATAAAGCCTTCTTCAATTTGCACACTAAGTGTCCCACAGTTGTCACATACTCAATAGAGTGTTATGTGACTACAAGGACCATTCTTCCTGATCAGGTTGCCATCTGTGACAAATGAAGAATTTTAGTCCTTCCAGATGTTGAAAGCCACACACTTTGAGTCTTATGTCCTTACAAGACTATGTCAGGTCCATTCTCCATTGGTCAAATTACCATGACCAATCCCAGGAGAATGTCAGCCCGATGCTGAAACATTAAAAATTAAGAATAACTTCTGAAATTACATAAAATCTCAACACTCCCTCTTAATGAGGAAGGTATTATATCCGACACAAACTCTAACACTGTCGCCATCCACACAAGCTCATGACCATTGATTTTTGGACACACGAATTTATACATCACAAGAAATCCATAGTGACTTCACAACATGCATCCAGGGCTGGTGGGTAGCTCTCTAATAATTACAACATATCATCATGAGACTATCCAATTTCCCGCAGAAAACATCTGAATCCATCACTCCCTCTGAGGCTATATAGTCTTCAGAGTCATCTACTACCTCTGCATGTATTGAACTCCTCTTCTTCTTCCTTACATGGATGTGCACAACTCTATGTCTGGATAGTATTTCTTCATGTTGCTTCCGACAACTTTCATTATGGCTCCTTCTCAGAGCTATTACCTTGTGCAAGAAACAAGAAACAAGAAACAAGAACAAAAAAATAACATCTCCTACAGGAGATCAATTTATCTTGTGCACAACTATATATAGTTACCCTCGAAATGATACGTCTTCTACTAACACACATCCATCATATACTCGATGCCATACAACTAACCATGTTGATTTTCTAGTGTTAAATTAGACAAGCACAATTTTCTGCAAGTAGTAATTACTTCCAACAATATTACTTTAGTTAACTCTATAACATCACTAAGTACTTACGCTCAGAAAATTTCAACTACTTAGAAACTTCGGCCTCTTCCTTAGATCACTTCCCACGCGTGAGAGAGAAAAATATGCGTGTCTATTGTTGTGTCTTTTTATAGTAATATTAAATTGATCCAAAAAGACACGTCTCTTTTAAAATTAAATTAATTTTTTTTATTATAAATAGTTGGAGAATACCTCCTGTAACTACCCAAAGATTAATTTTGTTATAATCCATCCACATAGTATTTGACTTTGTTAAATTGTTCCTCTATAATTCATGCAATTATTTGCATAAATATAGGTAGAAGTAAATATGTAGTACATTACTCATATTTAGGTAATTAGACATTTTTACTAGAAATTACTGCCCACCATAATTTATGGAATTCTTTCTATAATTTAGGTAGGAGTAAAAAGTAAATATGTTGTACATAGAGATTGCAACAACCCCATAAGTTTAACACTCCCAAGACTTTACTCTACTCTCATTTTCCCGGGCCCTCTTGTGATGGAGTCAAGCCCAGCCCCGCTTTGATACCATGCTTAATTTTTCATAAGAGATGATATTGTATGTGAATCAATATCTTATTACAATGATGAGTGTTCTAAATATAAAGAACATATGGTGACAATGGTGACCATCCATGAAGAGATGTGTCCCTTGGATAATAAATATATTTATACTTTATATTATATTATACACATAATATAAATATACTTTATATTTATACTTTATTATATATATTTATAATTTATATTATAAATATATTATTACATTAATAATATTGCTTAATAATTAATAATCATATTGGGGGTGGTAGCTGCGGTGGGAATCATCTTTGATTCTAATGGACAAAAGATCGTGGAATACTCACGGGGACTTGGGAAGACCACTAATAATACAACAGAATACCTTGCAGTTTACATGGGGCTCCAAATCGCTCACTCGAGAAGCATCCACAACCTTAACGTTCTCAGAGACTCTGAACTAATAATAAAGGATCTCCTCTACCGAAAAACTTCAGACATCCAATTTCCCAATGGCCTTCACTCCTAAACTAAAACCTTGAAACGACATTTCACCAAGATCCATTTCTTCCACATCCTTCGTTCCTAAAATCAGGAAGCTGATTGCTTAGCAGAATCAATAAAGAATTTGGAGCAGAGCCAAATTTTCATCAATCAAATCAAAACCCATGCATGGCTCCCCTAACTCCCCCCATCTTAGATGATTTTCCTAGTATAGCATGGATCTAATGCTCTTCAGAACTCCTGTCTACCCCTCCTCCCCTTCTCCCCCCTTCCCTTCAACCCAAACTCTCCCCCCACCCTTCCTCTCCCCCTCACTACCTGGGCCTCTCCCCTCCTCACGTGGCTCCATCCCCGTGACCACATGCCTTCCCCCCTCTCCCCCGTGCCATATTCCCCTATTTTTGTTCCCCAACAGTTCTTGACAGTTCCTTCATACCCTTTGAATCCCTTCCCAACATCCATGGCGTCATCTACCTTTCACTTCGCTATGAACGATCTCGTCGGCTCGTGGGAATTTGAGATCTCCTATACTCTCAAGTGTGCACAATATTTATCCTTCTCTCAAATATGGAAAAGACTCCTCTCTCTTCCAAGAACTTATCTGCAATTCTACACAGAACTCCAAGACATTGTGCTTACGCGCCCTCTCACCATCATGTGGCGAAGATCTAGAGAAACCTTCACCGATCCGTCCTATGTCTCTGAGGAAGTTAGAGATCAATTTCAATCTCTGTGAACGGATGTTAGGAACGTAGAAGAAATAACGGATACACGCCTCAGGGAATTTCAAAGGGAAAACCAGGAGCTTCAAAGTGATATCGCCAACCTGCAAGGACAACTACATCAACATGAATTTAGGCATAATCAAGAGCTTGCAATAGCTCTGCGTGGGATCAACAAGAACACCAAGAATATTTGAGATATCTATTAGCAGATGGGAAATCCTCACAACCGTCCTCAACATCCAACAAATTCCAATGAATCATCTGGATCAAGACTCCCCTCAACTTTTCACTCTACAACAAGTAATGACCACCCTTTAGTACCTCCTGCTTCATCAATGGATCCAGCATGGTCCAACCCAGGAGAAGGAATTAAACATCTAGAAGCAAATCCATCCATTCTCCAGGATGATGTAGAAGCTTCCCACAACATATAGACATGTTTTTTAATGACTTGTAAATTTTTGTTAATTTTGTCCTCATATGTAGCCATTTTTACATGGCAAATTAGTAGCTCCTAATGGACCAGTCTCATTAGCTCAATTAGAATGTACCATCCAAATAGCTCTCTAAGCATAGATCAAAGAACTCAATACTCTGTTTTTTTGTAATGTGCAACAACACAAACCTCTTTTTTAATATAAATTCTCAACCGTTTCTGTTAAAAAATAATAATTAATAACCATATTATTAATTATCAATCTAGTAGAATGTCTTTCCGATGCTTCCCAAACATCAACATCGAAGAAAAACTTTATTGAGTGGAAAACCAAGCCCACATATCAGTTGGAAGCTACCATCCCAAACAAAAATAGGTCTAATTGGGACTTGTCATAGGATATATGTCCCCTGTTGCAGGAGTGAATTTTTCCGCTTGTCAACAATTGGAGCTAGAATGAGGGTCGAGTGACATGCATGGCTGATATATCATTTTATGTTGTCAAGTCATCATAGTCATCTCATACCACATCACCTCCAAGGAGGACCTCTAAATATATTATTGGACTTTCATCGCTCAAAGAAAGTTTGTTGTCCAATTCATCTGAATTTATTGAAAATCCATAGGAGATAGAATCTCAATATAACTATGTCTCATCATCTCAGATTGAGCTTGTAGATTCTACCATTTCTAAAGAAATCCCCATAATCAATCCACAAATACCACTATCCATGGTTTTAACACGAGCACTGTAACACCCTGTTTCCCCCAGTCTGTAAAAATAACTATACTGGCCAAGAACTATGGCAAACTCAAAGATGTGAATGTGTGATTTGAATGGACCTTAGTAAAAAGGTCCATGAATGTAAATAATGTTATGAATATGTATATATAACTGCTGAGAGGGGGATGTGCTGGAAAAGAGACCACAATGGCTGAAGAAAGGTGGTGGAAGGCACCTGGAATGGTGGCATTAACTTCCACCGAAAACCAATACCGTATTTGGTCTTCACTGGCTTGGAGAACCAAGAGCGACTCGCTGGCCTGAAATGAATTACTCGCCAGGATGGTAGGTGAAGAGGCTCCTCATGGGTTAATGAGGGATGGGGGTGAACCACCCATCCGTGGAGGCCTCAGACCTGACCACTGTGGGGAAATTCGTGCCACACGCAACCTCGCCGAAAAGAAAAGGCAGGTAAAAGGTGTGGAAGGGAGGTGCACGAGGGAGAGGAGAGGAAAAAGATCGGAAGAACTCCAGAACAAAACACAGAGTGAGTGATAGCAGAGAAGAAGGAGAGTAACCTTCATTCTCGATCGCTAAAGAACAAAGACAGAGAGTCTCAAGCATCGTGGTCTCAGCTCGGGGGTGGCTAGTGGTAAATCCATTTGGAATCGTTGAGCCTACGATTGGGTGGAAATGAGCACCCCTCTTAGCAGTTGCATCAAACCCGGTGTTTTTCTGATAAGTGTTTTATATCTTGTATCTTGAAATTTATATGCTGACATGTATGCTCATAGTCTGTGCAATTATGAATGGTTTCAGTATAGGACTGTCTGTAGGGTGTTTTGATCAGAAAATGATGGCTGCATACTTTTATTGGAAATACCACATATGGCTTATGTTTCTATATATATATATATATATATATAGATACATGCGTTTGAACGAATTCAGTATTCAAGTTTGTTCTCGGGAAATCTATTCCCTTATTTTATCTCAAGTAATTCCCTGAATAGATCTTTCCATAGGGACACCCTCTTTAAAAGTTTACCCAAGGATCTGCCAGAGGATTTTATGACATAAGTTTGAAAAACCCAGCACGAGAGAGAGTGGTATTCTTAGACTTTGATATTTCGGAGTTTCGACACCTGGGGTATCTAAGTGCGAGTCCTCTTGTACTCGCGAGTCCCAAAACCCTGACCCGCGAAATCCCGAAATGATAGCGTGGGGATAAATTAAGGACCTTTCGGTGGTTCGGTTCCCAGGATACCCTTCCTCTTGCTAAATGCACAAATGAGATTCTTTCGGAGGATCTAAGGCCTATTACGACCGTTAAATTGAATGAAGGAGCACAGGCGTTAATGCCTCGACCCCTTTTTACCTTCGTAAGTAGCGAAGAAATCGGGATCGTCGATTTCAAGACCCATGGGGATACCTGGACCGTCCAGCTGTAGAATACACGTGGCGGCCAGTAAGCGTTTCAACTTTTCGGCACTTGGGAGATCAGAGGGTAAGAACCCTTGTCCTCACGACTCCCGAAATCCCGATATGCGAAATCCCAAAATAACAGCGTATGGCTAAATCCCGATATTTCGGTATTTCGACATTCGGAATATCCTAAGGGTGAGCTCCCTTGTATCTGCAAGTCCCGAAACCCTGATTCACGAAAACCCGAAATGACAGCGTGTGGAGGGGTTAGGACATTTCATTGTTTCGACACCCGGGGTACCTAAGTGCGAGTTTCCTTGTACTCGCCAGTCCCGAAACCCCGATTCATGAAAACCTGAAATGACAACATGTGGAGGGGTTAGGACCTTTCAGTGTTTCGGCACCCGGGGTACCTAAGTGCGAGTCCTCTTGTACTCGCGAGTCCCGAAACCCCAACTTGCGAAATCTCGAAATGAACTAGCATGGATGAGTTGTGATGTTTCGACGTTTTGATACTCGGGACACCTAAGGGTAAATTCCCTTGTATTCGCCAGCCCCGAAATCCTGATTAGCGAAATCCCAAAATGGTCTAACATGTATTTGAATCCCGATATTTTGGTGTTTCGGCATTCGAAATATCCAAGGGCGAAGTCCTTTGTACTCGCAAGTCCCGAAATCCCGACTTGCGATATCCCGAAAGATGGAGTGTGGAAAAGTTATCATATTTCGGTATTTCGGCACCTGGGGCACCTAAGTGCGGGCCCCACGTGTTCGCCAGTCTCGAAACCCCCGACTTGCGAAATCCCGATGGATGGATTCCATAAATAGTGAAGCATGTTAGAGTTTGGTTTTTCAAAATTTCGGCTCCCGGGAAACCCAGGTGCGAGACCTGCTGTCGTCGCACATCCCGAAATCCCGATGGAGTGAAACCCCGAAAGGTGGAAGGACATGTTTTAATCTGAGGCATTTCTAGTTATGACAAACTATTGGTTCCCTTCGGATTTCAGCACTTCGAGAGACAAGAGAGAAAAGGAAATACATGTATCGCGATTTCCTGAATCGCGAAAGCCAACGAACACCTCTCCGATAAGGCCTTTGGTCATAGCCGCCTATCATATGAGTACGGATAATGAATGACAGGGTCTGTATCAGGCCCCATAGGTAATCGAGGAATTCTGTTCATCGGAGAAAAGATGAAAAAGGCCGAAAATTTTTGATTTCCGTAGTGGGTGTGTTACAAGTACATAGTAAGGAAATTGGTCAACCCCTTGATTTTACGATCCTTGAAAAAAGAAAATAGTCTAGCAAAGATAAATCTAGTGAAATAATATTCATATATGAACCTAATCCTTAGGCACAAATTTCCAATATATTAAGGGGATCAGGCGATCTTAATGATTCATTAATTGATTTCCAATTAGAATTCAGCTCAGGTAAGCCACCATATCCACCACATAGTCCACCTCACACTCCTGTTGGATCTCAACCACATTCCTGACAAGGGAGTCCTAGAGAATCCCCTAAAGGAAGTCAAAGGCAACCCCAAAGGAGAAGGATGGATGGAGTACCAACGATACCATGTATTTCCCCAAGAGCTGTTGCAGTTCCAAGTCCTTCTCATGATCTTCCTAAACATCTAGATAAATTATTACTCAAATTCAATCCTGATAATCGAGAATCTCTTGAAGATCATGTCAGCAAATTCATGTTGGTAGTTAATTTATTGGGTGTACAAGATGAAGATGTTGTGTGTTGATTACTTCCATATGCATTTGAGGGAAAAGCATCTATGTGGTATTTTTCATTACCACAAGGAACTATTACAAATTAGAATGATTTTGAAATTACTTTCATGAAGAACTTTGGTGAGGATAAAACCCTAGCAACGATGGTCTTATAATTTTCAAGAATCAAAATGACTCCTAAAGAAAAAATTAAAGATTTCAATCATAGATTTTTGACATCAATAAATAAAATCCCTGAAGATTCTAGGCCTGTCGATAATGTAATTATTGAAATCTACACCATAACTTTGCCTTCTTCCATTTCTATTTTTGTTAAAAGAGTTGGAAAAAACACATTAGCAAAGACATTTCAAGAAACATTAAATGTAGAAAAGGAAATGATGAGTATTGTAGGCAAAGCACCAACCGAAGAGAAAATATTTTTTCAACCTTCTAGGAAACAAAATGTAATCAAAACCATAGATGAAAAGAAAGATAAAGAAGCCGTTGATATGGATAGTCTTCACAGACTTGTTAGAAAACTCTCCAATGATATCGTAGATCTAAAGAAAAATTCAAGCGAAAGCTCATCATATAGGAGACCGTGGAAAACTCCTTTTAGAAGAAATTCCCGACCTCTTAATAACCAAAACACTTCCCCTGAAGAAATACATCTTGATGAATTTTCTCAAGATCATTACTATCATGCTCATGAAGTGAATCATTCTAAAATAAATTTCCCAACGTTTATTAACACATTCAAAGTTTTCATTGCAATGGAAGAAGACGAGGAAGGACAAACAAATCAAGAAGAGCAAAGGGATGATCAAAACATTGAATCTTCAATTAATGTTATCTGTGATGTTACTCATGGAGTAATAGATGATGATGAGGAAGAAACAACTGAAGAAATCTATGTTTCTCAAACTAGAAGTAAAGTTCTCCCTTCCGCCTTTGAAACACCAACTACTGCATCTCCTCCCAAAAAATGATCTTCTACAAACAAGTTGAATTCTTCCCAAAACAAACCAATTGTTTACCCTGATATCCTTGATTATGATCTTGTTGAAGATATGAAAAATACTAGAGCCAATATTTCTCTTTATGAATTAACTCCTCTGGTGTACACCATAACAATTATCTCATACTCCTTTGGCGTACACCAGAGGAGTTCCCTCCAATAGCTCCGGTAACTGTCAGAAAACTTCTTGCAATTTTTTCTAAGGAGTCTTTTACCATCGCACGACTTTATGCCAACTCCTCCAGTTTGACCGAAGGAGTTCATATAAAGTCCTCCGATGAAACCGAAGGAGTTATTGTGTTATCCTCCAACGAACACTGTTACTCTTTGTACCAAATCTTCTGGTATACACCAAGCACTTTCCCACGAAGTCCTCCGGTGTATACCAGAGGACTTCTCACCAACTTTCTTCATTCTTTCCAACATCATATCACATTTATATCACATTTATTTCTCTCCCCCTTCATTTATTCACCTTTGTTCGTTGAAATACCAAAAAGAGAGGATCGAAGTGATTTCCCCATCGAGTTACCAAAGAGATGAAGGCACCACACCATCCACTTACCCTATCCATGTGCCGACAAAATACCAGGTAATCCCTAATATGACCGTGCCCTTTTTATTTCACTGGTTTATATTGCTAGGGATATGTTTTTCTATAACAAGGGTTTCCATCTTGTGTTAATCATGCCTTCCTATCCCATTTGAAAAGCCCTTACCCTCTTCTCAACCATCGTCGTTCCCCACAGTCCAAACATATGCCACCACCGCGGGTTCTATCCCAAATGGATTTTTTTCCCTGAAGGTACCTAGATTTCTATTGTGATGATGCCAAACAATCCTCGACCATTTCCCTACCAACAAAACTCTTAGCTACTACCACTTCGGGCTTTAAATTTGCATTTACCTCTCTCCTTGCAAACAAGCTAGTCTCATGCATTTGACCTTTCGATACCGTGCTTCTCGGACACAAAGTTATACTCTTAACACTTGGGCCTGTAAATCAAGCCTGGAAATCAAGCCAAAGAGCACAGTCCAAAACTTATCCAAATTTTGGAAAAGTGCCATCTAACTGAAAGGGTTGTTACCAAATCTCTCGTTTTCACTAGTGATTTTCACCCCAAAGTCTCTAGTTCATTTGGGGATTTTAGCATGAACTCCTCCAGTCTTCACTGGAGGAGTAGAGATAAACATCTCCAATATTCACTCATTTTCACCGAATTACTTTGAGCCATCTTCCCCAATTCCTGATCTACTCACCAACACACTTAGTACTAGAAGCTCTGCAAGCACTTCCAGGCTTCGTTATACGAGTTCATCTTTTGTTGTCCAGCCCCATGTATGACTGACAAAGCAATAGTTGTCATCAAGAGGATTGGGAATTGGTACTTTATGGAACATGACACTTATATTAAGGTGTATGGTGCTATTAAGTCCACCCATCTTCTTCCTCGGTTTGTACGAAACAAACTAGTACTCCAGGAAGTATCCTATCAAACAATGATCGATGGAGTAGGGGGATTGATTTACAGAGATAAGAAAGTTATATGACCACCGCTCATGCTATACATCGAAGCCTACTTCTTTGCAAATAAAAAATAGGCCCAGGAATAAGTGGATGTACTACTACCGTACCACTTCAGAGAAGAGAGGTTCAATAGGCATGACCTGAAGAGGGTTGTCAAAGAGAATTTCAATAGGCTAGGTTTGCCTTGGGAGTACACATCAGAGGTTCGGGAAGAAGAGGAAATACACTTTAACACAAGGACTTATGACGAAGTCGTCTTCAAGAGATGAGGCAATCCCATAGGGAGGATTGTAGATGAAGAAAGAGCAAGAGAAGAGGCCATAAATAAGGAAGAAGAAGAGTGAGTGGAAAAAGTATCTGCTGCAACCACATCTATGCAATCAAGATCTGCTGAGGAAGAAGAAACAATAATATATAAGAAGAGAAGAAAAAAGGAAAAGGTCCGTAATAAAAAGAATGGCGTTGTTGGAAATAAAAGAAAGATTGCAGAAGAGGCTAAAGCCAAAGACAAAGTCGCTGCAGAATAAAGAGCAAAGGAAGTTGCACAGAAGGAAGCCGAATAAAAAGAAACAACTGAGAAGGTGACAACATATGTAGCATCAACGACAGAGGCAACATAAAAGGAAACTAAGGAAGCAACCGACAAATCAACTCAAGAAGAATGAAAAAATAAGGATGTTGAAACAAGGAATGACGATGCTCAAGCGATGGACACCGATATCCCAAAGATATCAACAACAGGTGCCAACAAACATACACCATTCAATGAGTTAGGTTTGGGACCCTGTACTCCATTCAGACCCAATGAAGTACCCAATATAAAGAAATTCACATACAACAAAGTATCAGGAAGAATTGTATAAGAACAATTGAATAAAGTGCTAGTGACCGGGGGAAATCCAATCTCAGTTCTCACACAAACTCCCATAATAGGAAATGTCAACGAAGATCCAGTCACCATAGCTTCTGCTAGCTCTGCTTTCATGAACGTCACAAAATATAATGTGTGCATATTACACCAAAAAAAGCTGGAAAAATAATCAAGGATAGGGGAATTAAAAGAGAAGCTCCAATAGGTAAAGATCGATGAGGGAAGTCTGCAAAGATTCAAGGCCAACAAGAAAAAGGTTAGGACAAAGATAGAAGAGGCTATAATCTACATGTATGCCCACCTACACATTTTCCAACAATCGACCACCACCATCATAGATCAACATAGTAGGGTGAAGACGAAGCTCACAAAGTTCAACACCATCTGAAAAGGCATGAACGATATTGACAAATGAATTGCAGAAAACCCAGATGCACCGATCAAGCTCTATTTCCCCTCAGGCATGGAAAGGAAGACATATCTCTATATATTGGAGCACTACCAACAACCTGGACTAAGGGAAGAAAAAGAAACCACCAATTCAATGGATATATGTTCAAAACTACACAAAGCGACACACAAATTGATAAAAATATGCCGACTTCCTTAATTGGAAGAGTTGGGAGAAAATATCACAATGGAAGAACTGGTCGATAAAATATAGGACAACACAAGTCATAAATGAGAAAATACCAAGTCTACCACCAAAGTAACAATGGAATTAATTGAAAAACATCTCATCCAACTTACCAAAGTCCATACTATGATCCAAGCATTCATGGATACTTGTCAAAAGATATTCAGACCCTCGACGACCATATAGCCATGAACACTACTACCCTCGAGAAATTAACATTTCATCGGATCTCAACACTATATGATAAACTGGAAATTTGGACAACACACATCAGGGAGAAGAATCCATAAATAAGATAAAATAACAATTCGAAATTGCTATTAATTATAGTCTATTTTGTCTTTAACTTTGTCCTCACCATGTACACATGTCATTAATTATGTAGAGGGAAGCAGAACAATTTTGTAACTTCTCCTCTAGGAATACAAGAAGTCGCCTTCAACAGTTAGGAATAATTGTATAAATAATGGAAGAGACCTATTGTGAAGTGGCTCTTCAATATTTGTATACACTCTAGAACTCTTTTTGGAGAAAATACTTGGTTAATGAATATCGAGAAGCCCCCAAGGCCAATTTTATGAAAGAGAGAAGAACTTGCATGTGTTGTTGTTTTGATGTGAACTATTTCAAGAGAAATGTATGTTTTTCACATAGGTTGTAAGGACATGTTTGCTTATACACTAATCTAATGAAATCTATATCACTTTTGCAGTTTTTTTACTCCTCCTTATTGTAGAATTGCGGTGAAACCCGCACAAAGAATCTAGCTAACAACAATTCATACAAAGCTTGCAAATCGAGAGAAGGAGAGAAGAGACGATAGAAAATAATCAATATAATTGTGTTCACTAATGAGTAAAATGGTAAAATACACATGATATACTCTATAAGGCTAAGTGAAGTCACCATAGTAGTGATCTAGAGAGATCTAGACACCCACTGATAGAAACTGAAGTAATTTGCCACCTAGTCCTAGTTAACGGATCCATGCAATCATCAATTAACTAAGTCACACATGTGGAAGTGAGAGAAACACATGCAACTGCTAGTGATAAAACTGAGGTTTCCATGCATGAGTGACTTCCACTAGTATAACTAAGTGTAACTAACTTTGAACTGAAGAGGAACACCCTATTTTGTAGGGGAATATTCTCTAAAGAGAATATTCTCATCTAAGGAAGCATTCTCAACATTGGACTATCAACCTTACAAAAATAATTACCTAGGTGAGTGTGTATATCTCCAACACCCCCTTGACCACTACTAGGGTGTACATGATGAATGGGTCCCGACAACCAAGCCCATGTTAGGTACCCATTGCACAATGCATCTAAGAATGAAACATTGAAAAAATTTGAGGAAAGACGAAAAACTTCATGGGGAAACCCCCCTCAAAATACAATGCATAAAAAATGAAAAAGGAAAGACAGTTGTTAAGCAGCTGTGTCCATCACTCCAAGACAATCACGTAGGAAGTGGAATTTCTACTCAGAAAATGTCTTGGTGAAGATGTCTGCAGTCTGTTCAGTTAATGGACAATACTACAAATTGATGATCCTGCCATGTACCAACTCTCTGATGTAGTGCATATAGATCTCGATGTGTTTGGTCCGCTGTCGCTGTACTGGTTCTCTGCAAAAATTGAGAGGAATTTGATTTTCAAACCAAATGACGGTCGGACGATGAAACTAGATTCCAAGCTCGGTGAGGAAGTTCTAAAGCCAAAGTGCCTGAATAGTGACTTTGAATGCTCCTCTGTACTCGACCTCTGTTGACAATAGAGAAATAGCTTACTACTTTTTGCTCGACCAACAATTGGGCCCATAACCCAAACTAAGCACGTACCCAGATGTGGAGTTGCGATTTGTGTCGCCATCCCAATCAGGAGCAGTGAATCCCATGAGATCCAATGCACAACTTGTTGCATAATGGATCCCATAAATTGTGGTGTCTCGAACATATCTAAGGATGCGCTTTGTGACCTTCCAGTGTAGCTCATGCGACTCCTGCATGTACCTAAAAACTGCCCCTATTGCATATGAGAGATATGGTTGTGTGTGGGTGAGATAGAGAAGGCTCCCCACAAGATTTCAATACAAGGTGCTATCCACCACTGCTATATCCCTGTCATCCTCAAGATGTACCCCAGATAGAAAGGGTGTGGCTACTGACTTGCAGTCAGTCATGTGGAAACTAACCAAGAGATCCCTGACATAGTTAGTATGAGATAGATTGATTCCTAAAGCATCTTGAATGATCTTGATACCAAGGAAACAATGCATTGGATCGATGTCCATCATAGAGAACCTGTTGTGTAAAATGTCTTTGACCACAACAATTGTTGAGGCCAAACTTCTTGTGATTAGGAGGTCATCAACATAAAGAACTAAGATTAGAAAGGAGTCTAAGGTTCTCGACATGTAGACGTTTGGATTTGATTTTCATCTAACAAAGTGCTGAGAGAGAAAGTAGGCATCCATCTTCATTGATGCAGGAGCATCACTCAACCTCAGCATGCGCCAGTTGATTAGCACGAGTGGTGCACATTCAAGGAAGGGAGAGGTGTCACCCTCTCATTTTTCGTTTGAGAATCTAAGCCTGATCAAGGCATTTAATGTTGACAAGATGGAAGAGCCAAGTTGTGCCTTCGCAAAAGCTGGATATAAGGTCGCCATTAAGTGGTTGACGGTAGGAGGGATCTGCATTCGATTCGGACCAGATTTCCATCATTGTAATTTTCCTCGGTAGTCAGGCATTTTTGAATGGTGATTAGACACCACTAGATTAGTTTGCAGGGAAGCTCATTAAGCCCCTCTTGTATAAAACTCTTGTATTGTTTCCAGTAGAATATGCATAGGAGATAAGGAGAGAAACACAAAGAGCCGAGACTCAGTCGCAGTCTGGACTCAACCATTTGTAATTTGTTATTCTACCATTAATAGAAAAGGAACAATTTTTTTCTATTTATCAATTTCTGTGTAATGGATGTTTTTCTGTGAATGTCATTCGTATGAATTTGAGCTATAGATGTATGTTAGAAATCGTCTGCAGGGATAGAGATACGATTTTCTGTCTGCGAGTGTGTTGGATTAAGTCTAGTTCTCTAGGCTAAGTGCAAGGAGTGCGCGACAGAGGGTGGAAACTCTGTGAGACGATGCAAGGAGTGCGTGTCTGAACTCAATGGAGTCAGAAGAGAAGTTTCCAGGAGGGCATACCAGGATAATTCATAGACTCGGGAGGAAATTTCAAGGTGGTTAAGTACCTTGGAAAGCAATACTGTGTAGGAGGAAACATAGTGTAGAGTTACTGAACACTCTTTAACACTCTGCCAGGAGGGCATAGAGAAAGTGTGAGAGCATACTCAAGCAACACATTATGAAGTGTTGGAATTCTTAAGAGAACCCCAAGGTTGTTGAACACTCTAAGGGAGGAAGGATTTGCAAGAGTGCATCAACAAAGGAAAGGAGATGCCTTAAGACCTTCAAAAAGGCTAAGGGAGAAGTCGTCGAAAAGCTAAGTCGAGCGAAAGGAGTGCGCCAAGGATTTTGTAAGTTCATATTACAAAGCTCAGGAGGACGGGCATTAAGCTGCCAAGAGGGAAAGAGAAAGTACACTGAAGGATACAGAGGAATTGAGAACCTTGGAAGTTTTCAAGCCGAGCAAAGTCGCGGAAGAGTTTGCGCAGAACTCTGCAAGGAGTGCAGAAGAAGTTTGAGAACAACTTAAGTATCAAGGAGGAAATTACGCTAAGTGTGCAAAAGGTGTTCGAGGACTTGCGAAGTCCTGAAGATCATGAAAACTGTCTATCGTCGGAGGAGACAGTGACAGAAGATCGAGAAATTCGGGAGCGAGTGCTCCAGAAGGTTTGTCAAGAGCGAACAAGGATCTTCGCGGAGTCATGGAGAGTGGAGTTGATCCTAGTCATTGGTGCTAGGAAGCGCACGTGGTAGAGATCCACAGACTTCGGAGGAAGAACCCTTTAGAGGAAAGACAAGGAGGAGAACACCCAAAGAGCTGGGAATGAAGCAATCCTGGCCACCCATTGAGATAGGATGCATGGCGTCATATCAACACTTTGCTGATTCACAAATCGGGAGAAATAGAGATAGGAGAAGTGAAAACTCCTGAAGCATGGAGTCGCAGAGTAGATCATAGCCATTGGCTGTGAGAAAACGTGGACCGTAGATTTGGTTCTGGAAAATTCGCGGATTCAAAAATCAAGAAAAGGGGAGAAAACAAATCACAAAAACTCCGAAGTCCGAATCGCGAAGGGAGTTGGCCCACGGTTGTAATCCGTGGTCACATAAAAGGAAGGGACTCAGTAGGAAAGACTAGTGTCCAATGGCATTGAAATTCATACAATGCTAAGGAAGAGGGCCCGCGGGTTCCATAAGACCTGCGCCAAGGAAGGAAGGACCTACGATAGAGTTTGTTAGGTTCCAACAAGGAACCGAAGAGTCAATCTGACTCATGTGTGAATGATCCTAGACCGGGAGGTCGCACAACCCCGAAGGAGAGGAGAAGGGGGTGGGTTCTGCACCAAGTGGTATCAGAGCTAATACATAATTGACTTCTGTAGGCAAGGGAGATAGAGTGTGATACTCTGTTGAGATTGTTGTGTGGTGTGTAATAGATGGTAAACAACCAAGAGGACTGCAGATGAATCAGGATGGCCACGGAAGGTCATAAACGTGGTCAAAGGAGAGTCTGCCCACAGAAAAGCAAAGTAGAGATGGAAAAGGAGCTCAGAGAAATCCGAGCCTAATGGAGACACTATCATTTAAGATGCAACATGAAGCAAAGGTGCGCTGGAGATACGAGTGGCCTTTGAGAAGGACAACCAAGTGGCCTGTTTGAAAGTTGTTGGCCTGAAATCAACAACATGTGTTGAGGAGGTGGTTGAGGCATGCTGAAAATCTCAGTGACGAGGGAAAGAGATCCGGGAGGAATCTCGTAGGTTTCCAGTTGGGCAATGTGAAGGGATCAGTGGATCTCGTAGACTTCCAGGAGGGTAGAGGAGACATCCATAATTTCTAAGTGGGCAAGAGAGGAGATATGAGCTCAACTGAGAGTCCACTTTAGGATATGTTGACATATGGAGAGGAGGTAGAAGAAATACCCTGCTCAGATGGAGATTCAAGTGGAACTGTGAACCATGCGAATGAAGATGATGAGAAGTTAAATACTTCCACCACTGAGGAAAGGGATCAGAGGAGCATTCTGGTCATTGGAGGAGTCGAGATATTCCTGCCAAGCAGCCGAGGAGAGGCTAACACATATGTTGCAGGTACAACAGAAAGACAACTCATTGAGATTGTCATGGAGGAGGAGGAACATATACTGAATTTTGTCCCAATAGAAGGGGAGCACCCAGTTGAGTTACTCACTCAGTGGGATATGGAGTTAAAAGCACTGGAGGATTGGTTGGACAGCCTGGAGCCAAACGGTGGCTGCCAAGAGATATCCATGCCAGAAGAGACGTACCAGCACGAGTTTCAACTGGAGGAAGCTGGAATAAAACCAGCTAGAGGATCAAAAGGAGTTGGTTGTCCGAAGAGGTAGCTGAACAACATTTCAGTGGAGAGACTGTGGAATTGGAGTCTGCAACAGTGTGGCCAATCATCATCACAAGGGACGAAAGTGGCATGGGAGATCAGGATGACCTACCCATGGAGTGACATGGAGATTTACAACCGAGCAGACTGCACAAGTCGAGCTAGCCGATGAAGCAGCTGGAAGAAGTCATTGAGGAGATAAGGGAGTTGATGTTGAGGTCAACAGAATAAACAATCAACAAGGATAGCCTGGACAGAAAGGAACCTACACAAGTGGTAGGGGAGATGCAGCAGCAGCAAAGAAGAGGAGTAGAAAGACATCTCCAGGGGAAAGTTTGGGATCCAGGAGGATTTCAACAGAGTTGGGAAGCTCATGAGAAGGAGCTGATGAATTTTCATAGCTGTGGAGTATGATGCAGGAGCATCGCTCCACCTCAACACGCGCCAGCTGATTAGCAAGAGTGGCGCGCATTCAAGGAAGGTAGAGGCACTGCCCTTCTTATTTTTCCTTTGAGAATCTAAGTGTGATCAAGGAATTTAATGTTGACAAGCTGGAAGAGCCAAGTTGTGCCTTCGCACAAGATGGAGATAAGGTCGCCATTAAGTGGTTGACGGTAGGAGGGATCTGCATTTGATTCAGACCAGATTTCCATCATTGTAATTTACCTCGGTAGTCAGGCATTTTTGAATGGTGATTAGACACCAATAGATTAGTTTGCAGGGAAGCTCATCGAGCCCCTCTTGTATAAAACTCTTGTATTGTTTCTAGTAGAATATGCATAGGAGATAGGGAGAGAAACATGGAGAGCCGAGACTCAGTCGCAGTCCAGATTCAACCATTTGTAATTTGACATTCTACCATTAATAGAAAAGGAACAATTTTTTTTTTCTGTTTGTCAATTTCTGTGTAATGGATGTGCGGATGTTTTGTCGTGAATGTCATTCGTATGCATTTGAGCTGTAGATGTATGTTAGAAATTGTCTGCAGGGATAGAGATACGATTTTCTATCTGCGAGTGTGTTGGATTAAGTCTTAATCTCTAGGCTAAGTGTGAGGAGTGCATGACAAAGGGTGGAAACTCTGTGAGCCAATACAAGGAGTGCGTATCTGAACTCAGTGGAGTCAGAAGAGAAGTTTCCAGGAGGGCATACCAGGATAATTCATAGACTCGGGAGGGAATTTCAAGGTGGTTAAGTACCTTGGAGAGGAAGACTGTGTAGGAGGAAACACAATGTAGAGTTACTGAACACTCTGTAACACTATGCCATGAGGGCATAGAGCAAGTACGAGAGCATACTCAAGGAACACATTTTGAAGTGTTGGAATTCTTAAGAGAACCCCAGGGTTGCTGAACACTCTGAGGGAGGAAGGCTTTGCAAGAGTGCATCGACAAAGGAAAGGAGATTCCTTGAGACCTTCAGGAAGGATAAGGGAGAAGCCGTTGAAAATTTGAGTCAAGCGCAAGGAGTGCGCCAAGAATATTGTAAGTTCATCTTACAAATCTTAGGAGGAAGGGCGCTAAGCTTCCAGGAGGGAAAGAGAAAGTCCACCGAAGGATACAGAAGAATTTAGAACCTTGGAAGTTTTCAAGCCGAGCAAAGTCGCGAAAGAGTTTGCGTAGAACTCTGTAAGGAGTGCATAAGAAGTTCGAGAACAACTTAAGTCTCGAGGAGGAAATTTCTCCAAGTGTGAAAAAGGTGGTCGAGGACTTGCGAAGTCCCGAAGATCGTGAAAATCGTCTATCGTCGGAGGAGACAGGTGACAAAAGATCGAGAAATCCGGGAGTGAGTACTCCAGAAGGTTTTCCAAGAGAGAACAAGGATCTCCGCGGATTCATGGAGAGAGGAGTTGATCCTATTTTTTGGTGCTGGGAAGGGAACATGGCAGAGATCCATGGACTTCGAAGGAATAACCCTTCGAAGGAAAGATAAGGAGGAGAACACCCGAAGAGTTGGGAACGAAGCAATCCTGGCCATCCATTGAGATAGGACGCGTGGTGTCAGATTAATGCTTCACTGATTCGTAAATCAGGAGAAATAGAGATAGGAGAAGTGAAAACTCCTGAAGCATGGAGTCGCGGAGCAGATCATAGTCGTTGGCTACGAGAAATCGTGGACCATAGATTTGGTCCTGGAGAATTTGTTGATTCAGAAATCGAGAAAATGGGAGAAAACAACTAGCAAAAGCTTTGAATTCATAATCACAAAGGGAGTTGGCCCACGGTCGTAATCCGTGGTCACATAAAAGTAAGGGACTCAGCAGGAAAGACTAGTGTCCATTGGCGTTGAAATTCGTAAAATGCTAAGGAAGAGGGCCCACAGGTTCCATAAGACCTATGCCAAGGAAGGAAGGACTTGCGATAGAGTTTTTCTGGTTCCAAAAAGGAACCGAAGAGTCAATCTGACTCGGGTGTGAATGATCCTAGACAGGGAGGTCGCGCAGCCCTGAAGGAGAGGAGAAGGGGGTGTGGTCTACACCATTCATATACCATGCTCTAGGTGCCTGCTTGATTCCATAGAGGGACTTCTTTAGTTGAAATACTAAGGATGATTTATGAATGAACCCATGTGACTACTCCATGTAAATCCCCTCTTAGAGATCTCTCTGAATAAAATCATTCTTCATGTTCATCTGGTGAACTTCCCACCCCCTGGCAATCGCATGTCAAGCGCCAATCAGATGGATTCCATATTTTCTACAGGAGAAAAAGTCTCATCATAGTCTATCACATGGATCTGCTGAAAGCCTTTGGAAACCAGTCTTACATTATACCTACTCACCTTTCCATCTGCTACCTTCTTGGTCATGTAGACCCATTTGCATCTGACAAGCTTCCTATCTAAAGGAAGTAGAACCAGATCTCAAGTTTGGTTCTCGAGGAGAAAAAGTCTCATCATAGTCTATCACATGGATCTGCTGAAAGCCTTTGGAAACCAGTCTTACATTATACCTACTCACCTTTCCATCTGCTACCTTCTTGGTCATGTAGACCCATTTGCATTTGACAAGCTTCCTATCTAAAGGAAGTAGAACTAGATCTCAAGTTTGGTTCTTGAGGAGACAATTTTATTCCTCCTACATAACGACTTCCCAAAAGGGATTCCTTGTAGCCTCTGCATATGTCTGTAGGTTTGAATCTAGAACCATATAGTAATGCATGGGAATCATTGGTTTGGTATCTGTGAGTGCATGAGGAAGATCCTAAAACTAATACCTCATACTCCTCTGATCTGTTGGATCCCCCATAAGGTATTCTTCTTCCTGTAGGGTGGTGTGTGCCCACTTGGGCATCTGTGGTGGCTCAACATATGCATGCTCATCATCTTATGAATTAGATTCAAAGCTCAAAACTGAACCGTGATCTGAGTTAGTAGGCTCATCATCAGTGATATCTGGTGTAGGAAATGGTACATAGGTATCTGCATGTGGCTCCAACGGTGCATGCAAGGGAGTTTCCTCAAACTGAACACCACACTCAATGATGAGCCCATCAGTAGAGGGATCAAGTAGTATGTAACCCTTCACATCATCTGGATATCCCACAAATATGCATGTGATACTCCGTGGATATAATTCTTTCCTCTTTACAGAGGGTATGCAGGCCCATGCACGTGATCCAAATATTTAGAAGTGGATGACTTCTGCCTTGTTGTCACTCCATGCATCAAATGGAGTCCTTTCCTTGACATATATATGAGGATATTTGTTCTGAATGTGGTTGGCACAATTAAGTGCCTCGACCCAAAGCTTGGGTGGTAGAGATATTGCATGCAACATGTAAGTGGCCATCTCCTTGAGGGGCCTGTTCTTCCTCTCAACTACTCCATTCTATTGTGGAATGTAAGGTACTATATGTTGTAGTTGTATGCCTGCCTCTGAACAAATATGCGGGAAATATTGGTTCACATATTTCCCCCCATTGTATATGTGGAGGATTTTGATCTTTCTCTGTGATTGAGTCTCTGCATGTGCTTTGAAGTCTTTGAGATGATAAAAAACCTTAGACTTCTGCCTGAGAAAATACACCCAAGTGTATCTTGAGAAATCATCAATAAATGTAAGCACATACCTTACTTTGTTGATGGATGGATGAGGAAAGGGTCCCATCAGATCTCAGTGGATGAGTTCCAAAGGAGAGGATTTCCTCCAGGCCTTCCCTTTCTAAAAATTCTCCAGGGGATGTTTGCCAAGAACACATCCTTGACAAACTCATTTGGAAAAATGTATGTCAGGAAAGCCGATAACCATATCTTGTTTTCATAGTGGCTACATGTATTTGAAATTCAGATGGTCGAATCTCTCATGCCATAATCTACTAATATCATCAACATGCATCAATAGTAAAGCATAATCATATTTAGCAATGAATTTACTAAAAGTATACAAACGATATTGGTGGTTTACCTCACCAACAACAATTGTGGAGTTATCATGAATATCATATATGGTTATGGAATTAGGTGTGAACTCCACCCTTTTTCCTGTACCAAAATGTGTTATCTGATAAATGGAGAGTAGATTCATGGAGAGTTTTGGAACATGCAAGACGTTCTCAAAAATTATGTGTGGGAGTTCTACTCTCCCTTAGCGAATGACCTCAACTAGGGTATCATCTCCTATGATGATGGGAGGACCCGTGCATGCAAAAATAGAAAATAAAACATTCTCTATTGCTGCCATATGGTGGGATGCACCTGCATCTAAGATCCATGCATCGGAATAAGATTTAATGGTAATCAATGCATGAGAGTTACCTCATTTGGATTTATTTTCCAGCTTCTTCTTGGCAACTTCAGGAATGTGATCCCTGAGCTTGTTTTTCTGAATAATCTACGCCATATGATCTGCTTCTTCATGCATGCAAACTCGAGATGATAATCATGATTACAATAGCCGCATTTGGTCTTCCCTTTCTTTCCTTTTCCAACTTTGAAGCTTGATGAATCATCAAAGGGTTTGGAGTGCCCTTCCTTCTTTGGATCTGCATGTGCCTTTCCATTGCATTTTTGCTTGGTCTTCAGATTGTATGTGTTGATGCTTTCATGCACATCAAGTGCATGCACATTGGGTCCCTTGACTATCCCCATTTTGGTGAGATTATCTTTCTCATGCATGAGGGCTTCAATAAACTGATCCAATGTCAGAATTTTCCAGGCCCCTCCTGAAGTGGATCTATTTGTAAGAAATGATGAAATGAAAACAACATAATCCAGACCAAGTTTTTCTAAGATAGAAAGGATTAAGTTGAGTGGATTTTTCTATTCCACATCCATTTAGATGAAGGAGGAGGGACTTGAAATTCGTAAAGAAGTCCTGGATGTTGTCGAAATTCCTCTGATCTAAGGAATTTAGATTGACCTTGAGCATGTGGCCTCTGATTTCGTCATGTTTTCCAAAGATATCCTCCAACTTTGTCCAAATCTCATCTGGTGTAGTACAAGCTTCAATGTGAAATATAAGCTCGAGGGACATAGAGACATAGAGGAGGCCGTAAGCCTCATCCATGCATTTGGGATACTTGTTCTTCTTGATAGCAGAGGTTGGCTCAATCTCTATAGCCATGGTAATCCAGTACAAGCCTTTGCATCTGAGTTGATGTAGAATTTTTAGCTTCCACTCGAAGTAGTTATGAGGCGTGAGAAGAATTACCGACAAATAATCCATCTTTTTTTACTGCATCCTCCTTCTAGATCTAAAAATAAGATACCTGTGCACCTTGCTCCTAGCAACCTATGGGCTCTAATACCATGTAGAATTATGGTGAAACCCGTACATAGAATCTAGCTAAAAACAATTCGTATAAATCTTGCAAATTGATAGAAGGAGAGAAGAGATGAGAGAAAAGAATCAATAAAATTGTGTTCACTAATGAGTAAAATGGTAAAATACACATGATATACTCTACAATGCTAAGTGAAGTTGCCATAGTATTGATATAGAGAGATATAGACATTCACTGATAGAAACTGAAGTAATATTCCACCTAGTCCTAGCTAACCAATCCATGCAATCATTAGTTAACTGAGTCACACATGTGGAAGTGAGAGAAACACATGCAACTACTGGTGATAAAACCAAGGTTTCCATGGATGAGTGACTTCCACTAGTCTAACTGAGTCTAACTAAGTGTAAATTACTTTGAAATGAAGAGCGCCCTATTTTGTAGGGGAATATTCTCTAGAGAGAATGTTCTCATCTACGGAAGCGTTCTCAACATTGGAATATCAACTTTAGGAAAACAATTACCTAGGTGAGTGTGTAATATCTCCAACACTTATCTTTTATATGTCCTGAGCATATGAGTTGTGATGTATGTTGAAAATATAGTTTATAATTTTTTTGGTGTTTCTAATTTCACACCTTCATTACAACTATCTAAGTGGATTTTTCAGTAGATTTTAGTTCAATACAACTCATTTGGTTACGATAGCTCGCTCCTAGATAGATAGGATAGAATAGGGTATAAGTAGATTAGATTTATTTTCATACATAGTCTTCATCTACATATTTACATTGCATAACCATCCATCTTCACCCTCATAACTAGTAATGGTAGCCGAGACAGAATCCAAATGGATCTTCTAAACCAAATGGTGCAAAGTTTAATTGGGACCTTGTATCAGGGAGTACCCCTTGCTATTGTTGGGAAACTCAGCCCTGTCAACATAATTGGCGCTAGAAGGAAGGCATAAAATTGTATGGCTTACATAAACGCACTACATAATCATAATCTGTCATCTAAAAACACTTTTGGTCCGACCCTTTTCCCTAATATCATTCCAAAACAGTAGGTTACATTTGAAGACACAAATCCTGCATTCGAAAGTGCCACTGGGAGTCCTAAAACCCATACAGAAACTTGGTTTCCTGCACCCTACGAGGAATGTACTGAGACTTGTTGTATCACTCGGGTTTATGCCAAACAACTTGGTAAGTTACCCACCTCAGAACTACCCAGAAGAACTACCAATGTTAGACGACCAAATAGCCACCCAAATATTCTAGGTAACTATGTCAAAGATTTAATTGAAACTGCTCTCCTAGACGTACCCGTACCCTTAAATCAATTTTTCTCCTACTCCTCCCGAAAAAAAACATAATTTTGAAGGTGAAAACCCGTAAATCAATCTCAAACAGATCATGGGTGAGAGCCAAGAATGAAGGGTATTAATTCCACCATGGCTATCTGAGGGTGCTATGAACTTGGCAGAGCCCTTACATGAAATGCCTAGAAAACCAAAAAAGCTCCTTCTGAAGTTTGACCTAGACAAGCCTTATTCACCTGAGGATCACGTTAAAAACTTCTTTTTATCTATTCACCTACTCAATGTTCACCATGAAGATGTGGCTTGTAGGATTTTCCCTTACACCTTTTCAGGTAAAGCTTCCACTTGGTATTTAAATCTTCTACCGAGTTCCATAGCCAGTTGGGAAGATTTTGAAAATGGGTTTATTGGAAAATTTGGGAACGAACAACCACTGCTTCCCTATACAAATAATTAGGGGCCATAAAAATGGAAAGAAGGGAAAATGTGAAGGACTTAATTTATCGTTTTATCACGATCCTCACTTAATTCACTGCTAAAAATGCTCCTTTGCAGTCCTTAGCCATCAAATACTACACTTCAGCCCTAATCTCTTCTATAGGCATGTTTGTTAAATGGGTTGGTAAGGACACGTTGGCTCGTAAATTCTAAGAAGCCAAAATTGTTGAGAAAGAGTTATCCTATTACGATAGCCACCCATATTCTAGAGAAACCAAGTCAGTTGGAAAGAAATCTCTATTGATGACAAAACCCCTTGAGAAGAAACCAAAATATATCGATAGTGTGGTCAAGTTAGTTAAGAAGTTGTCCAATGAAGTTGTTGATCTCAAGAAGAGCACTGGAGAAGGACCTTCATGAAATAGACCTTTCCTCCCATTCTTCAATAGGAATCACAACCAACCCAAACCACCCGAAGTTCCACAACTCACATTGAATCTAGATACCTTCGGTAGTGACAACTTCTCTCATATCACCAATAGAATCACTCAGAAAAAACCTACCCTCAATGGGTCAACTCCATGACTTATGTTATCAATCAACTATTAGATTAGCATAGTTTAAATGAAAAACATCCCACTAAATCAAGAAGCGAGGAGACTACTGAGGAAACCCCTCAAGAGTTTGTTATGTCCTTGTGGGATTAGTGTATTGATTCAGACAATGAGCAAGTTGAGGAAGTTTTCATTGGGGATACACCTATTATAAAAATTGCCCCCATGGGTTATAACCTACACAACAAAGGTGGGACACCTCTCCTTCCTTGAAAACCAACATCCCTCTCAGAAAAATCACCCCCTTGTCACAACTTCAAAAATAAGCACCCAAGCTCTAACCATTGCCAGTGAGAAGTCTAGCACAATTGTTTTAGCCAATAACAACAAATCTAGTATGTCAAACCCAGTTGCAAACAATGCTAATACCAACAATCCAAAAACCTACAACAAAGCTAAAATTCCAAAACCAAATACAACATCAAACACACACAAAATGTGTACTTTAGAGTATAGTGTTATTGAAGACATCAAGAAAACTAATGCCAACATTTCCATGTATGACATCTGCACATTACCACAACAACGCGATCTCCTTATGGATACTTTTAACACTAACAACTCTCAGAAGAAATACACTTCTACAATTGACAATAGTTCCAAAACTGTGAAAGAAAAAGCGATCCATACAATTGAAATCAAAGTTGCCATCAACACAACAAGTATAGGTTCTTATTCAAGGTCCCAAATTCTTCCTTTTCTACTTACGTACAAAATTTTTAATTTCAATGTACACAACTGTTTGGTATATTCTAGTGCTTCTTCCAACATCATACCCTATTCGATATGTCAAAGGATAAACATTGTTCCACAATTGACTACCACAATGATCATATAATTATATAGGTCAGATGTAAAATTCAGAGGAGAACTAAAATATGTGCAAATTGTATCAGTCTCTGACTCAAGGGTTCATCAGGTAATTGACATTGTTGTTGTTGATATCCTAGATAGTTATGGCTTTCTATTAAGAAGGGATTGGTGTGCCAAACTTCAAGGCTATTTTTCTACAAAATGGTACCACCTATGGCTACCGTACAAAGGTAAACCCAATCAGATTCATGTAAATAGTGAAGCTCATATGAAACACACAGTGATTGAGTTAGAAGTTAAAAACAAACCTATTAGCTTTGCACATTTTGTTTTGGGTAATTATTTCTTAGAGTTTGACCATGGTTGTTATGAAGCACAACCATCTGAAATGCAAACAGACACCCAGTCTAACTCCTTCCATGCAATAAAACTGATGATAATTCTTGTATAGTATTAAAATAATTAGGTTATTGTATCATTAATCCACTTGTATATACTAACATTTGGACTATGTTTTTTGATGGATCCAAATCCCAATATGGAGCCATCATCCTCATTGATCCACATCAATGTAAAACACTCATATCCTTCTGATTAGAATTTGAATGCACCAATAACACCGCAAAATATGAATCCTTGGTCCAAGGTTTGAAGAAATCCATTGACCTTAAGGTAAAATGCTTACGAGTGTTTGGTGATTTAGAAATAATCGTCCGATAGGTAAGAAACACCATTCACTGCCCGTCCCCACATTTGAGAGGTTACCAATAAGAGGTATGGGATTTACTTTATTTTTTTGAATATTTGAATATTGAATCTATACCTCGTTGCCATAATGTTGTCGTAGACATTTTGGCAAACACAACCTCTAAATATACACCTCTTAACGCTGTTTTTTTTATTGAAATCATGTTCAGGCCTTCCATACCAGATAACTTCACGAACTGGAGGGTATTCAATAATGATACTCAAATCATCAACTTCCTTACCAGCTCAGATATTTTCCAAGAATCTGTAATAGACGTTGAAGATCATGAACAAGATCTCCAAAGCTATCGAGATGAAGCAAGAAAAATGAAAACAAATTGCATCCTAAAGAATGGGTTATCACTTGAGAAGCTATTCGATTTGCAGACTAAGTTCAAAAGGCCCAAAAATCCAAAGACCAACAGTTCAACCATGATGCATTTTCTATTCAGCCTTGGAACCCCTGAAGAACCCAAGTACATCAACCTGGGCACATGCTATTCAGAGGGAAAAAAACATATGTTTACACAGTTTTTCAAAAGGTATCATGATGTATTTGCATGGACTTATGATGATCTGAAGACTTATGACACCCAGATAATTCAACACGTGATTCCAATTAAAGAAGGTGTCAAACAATTCCAACAAAAGTTGAGAAGATACATTTGACCCTTGAACCGCTCATCCAAAAGGAATTAAAGAAACTATTAGATGCTCCAATAATATTCATGGTTTGTCATTCAACCCGGGTTTTGAATATGGTGCCTATCAGAAAGAAGTCGGGAGAAGTCAGAATATGTATAGATTTTAGGAATATTAACCGAGCTTCCAACAAAGAGAACTACCTGGTTCCCCCCATGGAATAGATCCTACAACTTTTCTCTGTCTTCGAAATGTTTTCTCTGTTGGATGGGTTTTCAGGATACAACCAGGTTCTCATAGTAGAACCAAACTGATTAAAAACCACCTTCGGAATGAAATGGGGAACATACACATAACATAGGATGCCATTTAGTTTAATTAATGTTGGTGCTCCATTTCAAAGGGAAATGGACATTGACTTTAAAGGTATAATTGGTCAATGTGTGGTGATCTATCTCAACGACATGATTATTTATTCAAAGCAGAGAGTTGATCACCTAAAACACCTGAAACAAATATTTGAACGATGTATAAAGTATGGTATCTCTTTAAATCCCAAAAATACTATTTTTGTTGTTTCAAAATGTATTTTATTAGGGCACCTTATTTCTAAATATGAGATTTCGGTAGATCCAGAAAGAACTAAAGCTATCATGCAAATCCCGCCGCCACAAAACAAGAAGTCTATGCAATATTTTTTTGGCAAGATCAATTTTGTAAGAATATTTTTCCTAGGCTTTGTTGAAATTGTGAAACCCCTTCAATACATGCTAAAGAAGGATGTTCAGTTCAAATGGACATCCATTGAAAATTAGGCTTTTGAAAACATCAAGGCCACTATAGCAGTTGCACCATCCCTATAGAGTCTATATTTCCCTTGCAGTAGTGCTCACAAAAAAGGATGAGAAAGATAATGAATGCCCCATCGCTTTCATGATCACTCATTTACAAGGTGCCAAATTAAATTACCCATCGGTGGATAAGCAAGCCTTTGTTGTCCACAAAGCAATTAAACAGTTCATAATGTATATTTTAAAGAACCACACTAAAGTGATCGTTCCTCACCCAAAGGTCAGATCCCTCTTCATATAGAGAAACATGGGAGAGAAACGAGGTAATTGGATGACAGACCTACAAGAATATGACTTGGAATTTAAGCCAACAAAAAATTTCAAGGGTCAAGGTGTCTGTAAACTGGTGATCAGAATCACTGATGTTGAAAATCAGGAAGAAAACGGTTGGCAAGAAGAGCCAACTCTTTACACACAATAGGTCCCCTATGTTCTGTCTGTTGAGGATTTGTACTATAATGATCTAAAGTATTATCTTCAGCACGATACAATCCCATAACACCTCAATTCCAGGCATAAAAGAGTGCTAAGACTATAATCTTTATAATATCAGTTAGTTCAGGACATCTTGTTCAGAAAAAAATTACAATGGAGTGCTAGTTCGATGCCTTGAGAAGCAAGATGTCGATAAAGTCCTTAAAGATATGCATGATGGGAAAGCATGGGGGAATTTCTCATGAGATACAACAAATCATAATATATTGAGATTCATATACTATTGGTTGACATTGTTCAAGGATGCTCATGCATACTCACGCATCTGCGAAACTTGCAAAAATCCACTAGAAGAGATTGTTATGCTTTTGTTCCACTTCATCCTGTTGTTGTTGAAGAACCCTTCAAAAATGGGGGTTGGATATCATTGGTGAGATTCATACTCATTCATTGAAGCAACTCAGGTATATCATAACCGCTACCGATTACTTTACGCGCTAGACTAGAGCAATACCATTACCCAAAGTGAATGACGAGACGATAATGAATTTCCTTGAACAACACATTATCGCCAAGTTTTGGACGCCTAACTCTCTTTTGTTTGGTAATGCAACATATTTTTCATCATTGAAATTGTCTGAGTTTCCTTTGGAAAAGGGGATTACCTTAAAATACACAACCAACTATTACCCCTAGGGAAATGTTTTGGTCGAATCCACCAACAAGAACCTGATCCGAATATTTAAGTGAACTGTCGTCAAGCAACAAAGAAACTGGCATAAAGATTTAACCAATGCCATCTCGGATAATTGTGTCACCCCTAAGGCCTCCATAGGAAGCTCTATGTATTTCCTTTTCGATGGGAAATAAGCCATTTTTCCTTCAAACATTTACCTTCCTTCCCTACAACTCACCCAACAGTCTCACAAGAGAGAATGTCCTGTCATCCAACGACATATTGATACATTGTTGAATCTAGAAGAGAATCACACCAAGGCAAAAACCAAGTTTTAAGCCCACCAACAAACCATTAAGCATTGGTTTGATAAGAAGTTTGCTGGTGAGAAATATTTTCAAGTCGACGATTTTGTTCTCAAATAGGACAAGTCACATGAAGATAAGGGAAAGCACTCAAAATTTCAACAAATGTGGCTAGGTCCGTTTGTAATCAAAGAGAATATTGGCCAAGGAACATATCATTTGAAAAATCTTGAAGGGGACATTGACCTCGTCCCTATTAATGGCCAAATCCTGAAACACTACATTAGCTAGCGCATATGGCAACTCCCTCTTTGTATATAAATAAAGATTTTTGTTTTGTTTTGGTTTTCAACTTTAATTTTTGTTTACATAAATTCTTATATTTCATTCAACACTTTGTATTTTGTTTGATTTCATGTATTTTTTTTTCTCTCTTGAAATCTATCACTCTGAATTTCTCAAATACTTGATAGCTTGGCTCTGGATATGCCTTCAAAGTGTAACACATTTGGTGTCAATAACCTAAGAAATCTATGACCCGACTTCCATACACAACCCCATTCCTAATTGTGTAGAGTTGATGTGCATCACTTCAATTGGGATATGGTAGTGGAACATAGTTCATCAACACACATGCATTGCATATTTAAAGTGTAACCAAGAGAGGAACCAAGGACCTTGTCTAAGAACATATTTTTATGTTTGTTTGGAATAAGAAGAAATGGTTTGGGAAATACATTTGTATTACTCTAGAGAATGTTACTCAGGGAGTTCACTCATCTATAATCAAGTTGGAAAATCTCAACATCACAGGTGTCATCCCTAGTGCCTTTAAATGAAGACTGGAACCCCCCCTCCCATCCACCTCTCTCGGTGCATAAGAGAATTAAATTTTAAAAGGTAACGGATTGGAGAAAGGAATTCCAGATCATGTGGGACATGAAAGTATCTCCGTTGGGGCTATGGACGCTCGCTGGAAGTGGAGCAAGGCTTGTGACATCGGGGTGACTCCGACGGGGATATGGATGCTCGCTGACAATGGAGAAACACCAAAAAAATGCATAACAACTTGTCTTTTCAACATTCCTGATGTCTGGATTCCCTATAGTAGTCCTCATGCATCCCTGAAGCCATTTCCATGTGAAGGAGTGTGTGTTAACGATCAATTTGTTCTGAGGCATGGTCCTAACTTCCCCTTTGTATCATACAAACTTTGTCTCATAAGAATCTACTCTCTAGAAAACTACGTGATCTACTCTTTCTCCCCTAAGTCATGCATTACAATGCTCCCCCCCCCATACATTTTTATGTTTGGATGCCACTGTTGGACATTGGTTTTAGCGCTTCCCGTAAGTTTCATGACATGGGTTAACCCCCTCTTGTGGATCCTAACTCCGAAGATTGTGGCGGAGACTAACTCCTGCGGGTTTTGGTATAACAACAATTGTAGTCCAACAATCGGTATCAGAGCGAGTTCCTTCATCACATTCTAATCACTGGAAGGGAGATTCTAAGAAACCACAATGGATCAACAAGACGGGATGTCCTAAAAAATAGCTCCATTATTCAAAGGAGATAACTATGCATTTTGGAGTATAAGAATGAGAAGTTACCTAGTGGCATTGGGATGTGATGTCTGGCTATCTTTGATAAAGGGTTATGATGTACTAGAAACTCCTCCTTCAAAAACAACTGCAAAGAAACTCTGCAATGATAATTCAAGAGACATAAATGCAATTCTAGGTGAATTAACAAATAATTTATTTGTCAAAGTCATGCATTGTAAATCAACAAAAGAGATTTGGAAAAAACTACAAATCATCTATGAAGGAGATGCCAAATTCAAGCAAGAAAAGCTACAAATGTACAGAGGACGGTTTGAAAGATTGAAGATGAAAGAAGAAGAAAACATTGCATAGTATCTTCTAAGAGTAGATGAAATTGTCAAAACAATCAGGGGATTGGGAGAAGAATTGGAAGAAAAAATAGTAGTCCAAAAGGTACTAAGATCACTCCCAATGAGATATGATCCCAAAGTATCTACCTTGGAAGATCGAGATAATATTGACAAACTCACAATGGATGAACTACATTGGATTATCACATCCTATGAAATGAGAACATGACAAGAAAAACCTTCAAAAGGTGAAACAACTTTTAAAGTCTCAAAAGGAACTAAATACCATGATCATGTATCGAATGAAAACAACTCAGACATATCCGATGAGGAAAAAGAAAACTTCATTAAGAAACTCAAGAAATGATCTGGAAAACACAAAGGGAAGTTACCTCTCAAATGCTTCAACTATGGAAAAATTAGACACTTTGCTTCCACATATCCTTATCCCAAGGAAAAATATAGTGATGATGAAGAAGCCTACAATTAGAAAGAACTTAAAAAGGTTAAAGCCCAATACAAAAAAAAAAATCTATAAGAAAAAGAAAAACTTTTATTCTAAAAAAGATAATAGCTTATCTGACATGAGAAGATGACGATACAAAGGTTCTATTTATGGGAATAGAAACTCAAACTGACACCACTAAAGATAATAATTATGGAAATGAAGAGAATCTAGAAGTTGAAGGAGAAGTTGATCTTGAAGGAGAAATCATTAGTGCCCTCGAAGAACTGACAAGATGTAGAAGGAAGAACAAATCATTAAAAGAACAACTGTTATATTATAAGGAAGAACAAAAATAAAGAGAAGAAGAAGTTTAAAAAAGCATCAAGAAAACATAACAAATCATTGTTTATTTGAAAACTCAACTACAAGAACCTAAAAGAATTGAATAATTCTTAAGTAAATGACTTAATGACAAGGAACAAAACTGTGAAACATTAGAGGCTAAAATAGTTCTTCTAAGAAGGAAACTTTAAAAAGACATTGACCTTTCAAAGTTTGAAAGTAGTTCAAAAATATTGGAGGACATCCTTAACAGTCAAAGACCATCAAGTAATAAGGATGGATTGGGTTATGATCACAAGGAAACTATAGAAGGCTCAATATCTGGAATACAAAAAAGTGATAAAAATCCAAAGAATTATGCAACTGCCCTTCAGAGGTCCTTCAAAAGAGAAAATAACCAGATAAAGACTGACTCTTCTCAACAGAGATTTGCACTCTCTCTAAAAATAAATGAGTATAGAAGAAATACTACTCCAAGAAGAACTCTTTCTCGACTACTTTTTTTCTTGTCATAATTTTGGGCACAAAGCATTAGACTGTAAAGCTTATAGAAAGAACTATCATAAAAGTGTTCAAGGATATGGCCATAGGAACACCAAGTTTAGTAGCAATCAAAGGAGTAGAAACTATAATTCATTTTCTCCACTACTAGATTACAACATTGAATGTTACAAATGTAACAATTATGGTCATAAATCTAGTAATCACAAATTATTAGAATATACCATGAAGACAAATACTTCAAACTTTCTGAAAGAAGAACATAAGAAGATATGGAAAGAAAAACAAAAGGAAATGGAATGTAATGTAGCATTGTATGCCAAAGATAAAATAAGTCAATTGTATGTTGATAGTGGGTGTTTAAAACATATGATAGGAGATCAAAACAAATTCCTCAGTCTGGAAAAGGAACAGAAAGGAAATGTTACATTTGGAGATGATGGCTCTGCCAAAATACTTGGTAAGGGGACAGTCAGTCTAGAAAATGACATAACTAAAGAAGAAAATGTGTTATTAGTTGAAAATTTGAAACCTAATCTCCTTAGTGTGAGCCAAACATGTGATCAAGGACACATTCTCATTTTTTACGCTAAAACAATGTGAGATTAGAAAAGAAGACTTTGGAAAATTAGTAGCTACCGCAAAAAGGACACCAAGCGATGTTTATATCTTAAATACAGAAAAAGAAGAAAAATGTTGCATGAGTCAAATAGATGAAAATTGGTTATGGCATAGAAGAATGGGACAAACAAATTTTGATAATTTAGTAAAAGTAAGTAACAAGGGAGTTGTGATAGGTATGCCAAAAATTATAAAACCTTCAAACCCGGTTTGTAAGCACTGCCAACATGGGAAGCAGACAAAATCAAGATTCGAGATGAAAGAGTATTCTACCTCAAAACCATTAAAACTTGTTCATACTGACCTATGCAGGACAACAAGAACAAAGAGTATACAAGGATAATATTATTTTATTTTGTTCATTGATGACTATACTAGAATGACTTGGGTGTCCTTTCTTAAAGAGAAATCAGAAGCTTTTGAAAAATTTAAAGCTTTCAAAGAACTGGTGGAAAATGAGTCTGATTTCAAAATCAAGTGCCTCAGGTCAGACAGTGGAGGGGAATTTACTTCCCACAAATTCAATGAGTTTTGTGAAACTCATGGAATCAAAATATACTTTTTTGCTCCAATGACTCCTCAGCAAAATGCAGTTGTTGAAAGGAAAAATAATTTTTTTCAAGTGGTAGAAAGAACTATGCTAAATGAAGCCAAGCTACCAGATATATATTGGAGAGAAGCGTGTATACAATTGTATACATACTTAACAGAGGACAACTTAGAGTTAACTATGACAAAACACCATATGAGTTATGGTATGGCCGACCAACATCACTTAAGCATTTCAAAGTGTTTGGGAGAAAATGCTACACAAAGAGAGATGATGATAACCTAGGAAAATTTGATTCCAAAGCTGATGAAGGCATATTTCTTGGTTACTCATCCACCAAAAAGGCCTACAAATGTTATAATCTAAGTCTACACAAGATTGTAGAAAGTGAAAATGTAAAAGTGGATGATCTAAAAATAAAAAGGGATCAAATCTCAAGTTGATCCACAAATTGATGTAAGAATAAGAGATGATGATGATGAAGAAAGTATAGATATACAAGAGGAAGACTCACAACTTAAAGAAGAAAAGGATGAGTAAGAATCACAAGAAAATGCAAAAGAAGAGTCACCAAGACAAGTTACAAAAACACCATCAAGAAAAGTACAAAGAGGTCATCCAGAAAGTCTTATCCTTGGTAATAAAAGTGTTGGAGTTGAAATAAAAAGAAAACTAATGTACATATCAGAACAAGCCTTACTATCCTCAATAGAACCCAAAACATTTACAGAGGCTAGTAAATATGGGGAATGGATCAAAGCCATGAATGAAGAGCTAGATCAAATAGAGAAAAACCAGACCTGAGAACTTGTCCGAAGGCCAAAAAATAAAAATGTTGTAGAGACCAAGTGGATCTTTAAAAATAAATTTAATGAAGATGGTCAAGTTATAAGAAATAAAGCAATACTAGTGTGCAAAGGGTATGCACAAGTAGAAGGGATTGACTTTGAAGAAACCTTTGCTCCAGTTGCAAGAATGGAAGCCATCAAATTATTTCTAGCATACTCATGCTTTAAAATTTTTAAAGACTATCAGATGGATGTAAAGTTTGCATTTATGAATGGAGACCTAAAAGAAGAAGTCTACATAGAGCAACCAGAAGGATTTGAACAACCAGGAAAATAAGAAAAAGTGTATGTATTGAAGAAGGAACTCTATGGCCTTAAACAAGCACCCAGAGCATGGTATGCAAGACTGGATAAGTACATGTTGCAACAAGGATTCAAAGGAGGCATATCTAACAATATTATCTATCTTAAAATTGAAAAGGACAGTTTGTTAGTCACAATGGTCTATGTGGATGACATCATATTTGGCTGCAACAATGATGAATCAAATCATAAATTTTCTCAAGAAATGTCAAAAGAGTTTGAAATGTCTATGATTGGAGAGCTAACATTCTTCCTTGGACTTGAAATCACTCATTCATTGAAAGGAATTTTTATTACTCAATCCAAATACCTGAAAGAGATACTTAAAAAGTTTTGAATGGATGAAAGTGCATCTGTTAGCACTCCAAAGACAACCAGTTGAAAACTACACAAGGAATATGAGTCACCTTCTATAGATTCAACTCTCTACAGATCGATGGTTGGGAGCCTATTATATTTGACTGCATCCAGAACTGATATCACACAGGGAGTAGGAATGGTGGCAGTATTTCAATCATCTCCCAAGAAATCACATGTGATGGTTTTCAAGAGAATATTTAGATATCTTAAAAGAACATCAGATTTTGGCTTATGGTATCCAAGGAATAAAGGATTTGAACTAATTTCCTACACAGTTGGTGATTTGGGTGGTAGTGTGGATGAAAATAAGAGCACTAGTGGAAATGCATTTTTCTTAGGAGAATGTCTAGTCTCATGGTCAAGCATAAAACAATAATCAATTTTATCTACAACAGAGACTGAATATATTGCAGCTGCTGGATGTTGCACTAAAATCTTATGGATGATACTGTTAATATTATGGTAGCTACGGGAGGTATTTACCTCCACGTGTGAACCTGATGAGAATAGGAGACTCCAGAAAGCAAGAGAAAACCCTAATGAGTTGGCTAATAACCCTAGAAAACTTGTCGGCTCAAGAAGATAATTTATATTAGGTTATTAGCCTCCAAGCGAAGAAGTCGGCCAGAAATAATAATAATATACTGAATAGACACATATCCATAAGGAGAAGTCGGCCCCAACAAATCTGGCAGAACCAGTATAAATACAGGGAGCCAGTTCTCATTTGACAACATCTCAGAACTGCAGTTCCTAGTTTGGTGCGCACTGCAGTTCTCAGTTTGGTGCGCACTGCAGTTCCCAGTTTGGTGCGCACATGTGGAGGAGAGCTATAACAGCATCAAGTTTTTAGTATTGGCTTGAATATCTCTTGGCTAGGGTTTGGACTATCCGATCAGCTTTTTGTGATGCTCTATCCTTGGGGAAAGGTGCGCTACCCTTTGTTTGGCTATCTATCCCAGGGTTTGCTTCCGGAGGAATTCTCAGTCAAGGTTAAGGTGCTCGGAGGGTGGCTTCGGCCTATGGTTGGGTGACGAGGGTATCATCAATCGTAAAACGAGCACACAATCTTCTATATTCTACAGGTTATGGGCCCACACCTCCTTCATTTAGTCTAAACGCTGGAAGGAAACATAGCCGCTAGGATATTGAGCTCGCTGAGGAACTGCCGCGAGGGTTACTAGTAGAAGCAGCTTCCAGGACACTGCCACTAGGGTTACTAGTAGGAGAAGTTGCAGAAAGCCTAAACCTCTTGTTGAGGCACCTTAAGTGAAGAGATTGACCTAATCTCTAGACAGATCAGTGCGCCCTAGCCTAGCGCATCTCCTGGCACTCTCAGAAGGCCAAGACGTGAAGTTTGGATTTCTAGTCAAATCTAGGGTTTGACCAAGTCAAGTAGTCATGACGAACTCTATGAAGTCTGAGAACAAGTTAGATGGAGCCTCTAACTTCAGAGCATGGAAGACAAGGATTGACCTCATCCTTGCTAAGAATAAAGTGCTGGATATCGTGAAAGGAAAGATCGTGAAGCTAGAGTTTGAAGAAGGAAAAGAGAAGGAACCACAAAATGTTGCAGCTATGGAGAAGTTCAAAGATGTTGACATCAATGCCATGAGTATCACAGTGGATTCCATAAAAGACCACTTGATACCCTACATCTCCCATCTTGACTCATCAAAGAAGATGTACGATACCCTAACAAATATCTTCTCAGTCAGAAACATTGGACAAGTTATGAGTCTGAAGAATGAGCTCCGTGACATGAAGATGAATGATGATGACAACATAACATCATACTTTGTAAGAATCTCCCAGTTAAGAGATCAACTACAAGCTATTGAAGAGATCACTTCAGAGAATGAATTGGTGAACATAGTACTCAGTGGTCTTCCCAAGACATGGGATGCATTTGCCGCAAGCATGAACACAAGGAAGGAGTACCCGACATTTGAAGAACTTTGGACTTGTTGTGCTCAAGAAGAATCAAGGATCAATGCAAAAGA